>CM033716.1:1408049-1622746 GCA_019671005.1 Hibiscus mutabilis
CAAAGAAATTCAAACAGGCTTTTGGCATCAAAGATTTTAAATCTTGAATTTGAAATATAACCGGAAAATATGATAGATCGTACCTCTTGTTTTCTAATTTCTGTCGCTGTTTCTCCTTCTCATTTCTTCATCTCCTTCCCCGGGATCGGTCTTTGTTCTCTATTCAACTTTGAATGGGAAAAGGAGAGGCAGTTGTTGGGTGTAGGCGGTTCCACTATTTGACTTTTGTGGATCCACTACTACCCGTTCGCTTTACTCGTACGAAATCTTGATCTCGTAATCCGAGTATAACTTTAACCTGATTTTTTCTAATCAAGGAAACAATCACCACTTTCAATCTTTGTTATTGCACCGCACTTCTCCAACTATAGTTTTTTATTTTAAATTGATCCTAGGATTTTTTAAAATATTTTAATTTTATTTTTAAATTTTTTAATATTTTAATTTCATCTTAAAATTATCAGTATATGCTATCATATCTCATTCTAATAAAACTATTATAAAAATTTTTAATTGTCAGCTAAACAATTATGTGTATTATGTAATAGTGTGATGTGGCAAAAATTATAATTTGAAGATGAAATTAGAACGTTCAAAAGTTTGGGATCAATTTAGAATGATGATCATGTTTTGACGATGAAACTATAATATTTAAATGTTCATGGACTAATTTAAAATAAAAGTCATGTTTTAAGGTGAAATTAAATCATTTAAAATAAGAGTCATAGTTTGAGAACGTGTTCAATAATAACATAAAATAATATGGTTAATATTTTTAATCGAACATATTAAATTCAGCATTGTATATAAACTTAAAATAGTTCAAAAATCAAATTAAGAAAAAAATGTCGAATAAAAAACTAAAGATTACTCTTTTTATATACATAAAAATACAATTTTTAATGATTTTAGTATACAAATAATTTATAGAAAATAGGTTTTTAAGTAATTTTCTTACCGGATTTGTATTACTTGACCGTAAGGCCCAAAATCCACCCAAATCATAGGGCCAAAAAATTCCCTCCCCGAAATCGAGTTAAGAAATGGATCGCACTAAGCAGTAGCCGTCGACAACCCAGCCCACTTCCCACATTCACCAATTCCCCTTTCAATTCTTATTTTAGACGGTTGCAACTTGCATTGACTTTAGGGATGAGTATTTGTTAAACCCAAAAGGCTAAACTATAAAATAAGTGCCTAAATTATGTTTCTTTTTTGTAATAGGTGCCTAAAGTATTTTTTGGTTGAAATATGTGCTTAAACTTTTATTTTGGCTGAAATAGGTGCATAAATTATTTTTTTGCTGAAATAGGTGCCTAAACTTTCATTTTTAGCTTGTTTTAAAGTCAATTTTGGCACCTACTTGGGCACATATTTCAACCAAAAATAAAAGTTTAGGCACCTATTTCAGTCAAAAAATAGTTTAGGCACCTATTTCAGCCAAAAATGAAACTTTAAGCACTTATTTCAGCCAAAAAATACTTTAAGCACCTATTGCAAAAAAGAAGCATAGTTTGGGAACTTATTTTATAGTTAAGCCAACCCAAAAATATAAAGTTACTTGAATTGACGAGTTTTATTTTATAATTTAAATTTTATTTGAAAGTTTTTTGAGTTAAATTTAAGAAAGTTAAGACGAGTAAAGTTAAGATAAGTTGTTTGAGTTGTTTAAATTTAATTGTAAATATTTATAATGTTGTTGTATTAATTGATTCAAATTTAAATGGCTTTCTATAATCATATAAGGTATACATATATATATTTCATATGTGATATACATATATGCAGAGTTGAGAGACTCGACCCAAACTTAAAAATCGAACCACAAATTACTAAAGGAATTTGAGTGTTCGAGCCTCATTTTAAAAATTGAACTTTGAATTTTTTTTTATTTTAAACTTTGAATTGACGAGTTTTATTTTATAATTTAAATTTTATTTGAAAGTTTTTTGAGTTAAATTTAAGAAAGTTAAGACGAGTAAAGTAAAGATAAGTTGTTTGAGTTGTTTAAATTTAATTGTAAATATTTTTAATGTTGTTGTATTAATTTATTCAAATTTAAATGGCTTTCTATAATCATATAAGGTATACATATATATATTTCATATGTGATATACATATATGCAGAGTTGAGAGACTCGACCCAAACTTGAAAATCGAACCACAAATTACTAAAGGAATTTGAGTGTTCAAGCCTCATTTTAAAACTTAAACTTTGAATTTTTTTTATTTGAAACAATTCTATGAAATTATGATTCTGAGTCAAGTCGAGTTTTTTAGGTAGAGTCAAATAAAAAAAAATTAATTTTGAGTAAACTACACCACATACCACTCAACTATGATCACTGACTCGAAAATACCACTGAACTTTAAAAAGTTCAAAATTAACACTCAACTTTAATATGCGACTCGAAAATCTCACTCTACTGTTAAACCCTAAACATCGTGATGACATGTAACCCAAATCTGGTTACCCCGCTGATATATATTATTTTTAATAATTTCTTATCCACCTCATTTATATTTAAACTAAAATAAAAATATATGTAAACATAATTTATTAAAACGATGTAGTTTCAATACCGGCGTATTTTACTTAATACCCCCAATTAACACTAACCCTCGATAACATAATTCCTAAATCTAGATGTGTCATGGGCTGCCGACAGGAGAGATCGAAAAATGCTGATTCCGACCATCTTATCATCTCTTCCAGATATGTCTCCGAGATCTTGTTCGTACCGGATTGGATGAAATCGACGAATTCTAACAATGTTTGTTGCTTGATCTCTTTTTGTCGTGCCGATTTTAAGTTGTCCGTGAAATCGAATTAGAAGCAACAAATCTGGAGTTTTCTCAGGAATAAAGTCTGCCTCACCGATTTGGATACGTCTGTGAATAACGGAAATGGTTCTTCGGTGGTCATCTGAGGGAAGTTTGATAAAGTGTCACCGGGACTTGGTGTTTGACCCGGCCTGGGTGTACCTGATCCATTTGCAGGTACATATGTTAAATCAGAATTGGAACACTTCCGTTGTCCTTTCTTAAATTTGAACATTTTGGATCAAAAATAAATCTAAGGAATTGATTGATTAATCGAAATAGAGATTAAAATTCCGAAAGGGATATTTTTTTAAGTTTCAATGAATCTGCTTGCATGAAATCATTGCATAGAATCATTCTCAGTTAACAAATTATAGAATTTTTCTTCCCATGGATCGGTCGAAAATTTGCTAAAAATCATCTGAAATATGGTCAGAAAATCAGACAACGGTGGTTATCGTGCAACCATTTGAATATTCCAATGTAAAAGAAAACAAAGAGGAGAGCGACAAAATGAAAAATTAATATTAAAAAATTATTAAAAATAATCTACATCAGCAGGGTAACTGGACTTTGGTTACATGTAATTACAGAGTTTAAGGTTTAACGATGAAGTGGTCTTTGTAACTGGACTTTGGTTACATGTAATTACAGTGTTTAAGGTTTAACGATGAAGTGTATTTTTAAGTCACATATTAAAATTTCATATTAGTTTTAAATTTTTTTAAAATTTGATGATATTTTCGAGTCAGTGACCATAATTAAGTGTAATATAGTATAGTTTACCCTTAAAAAAATTTCAAATCAAGTGAAATTTTACTCACTCTTGACGTGCCCTAAAAACGTGTCTCGTAATAATGCAACTATAAAAGAAAATATGACCGAACCCCATTAAAGGATGATGTTACATGTAGTTTGAAATATGCTATTGTTGAGAAATTATTATATGGATTCGACGTATCACGATATTCATAGTTTATCTAATATTATTCAACCGTTTTAATGTAACTTTTAAACAATAATATAAAAAAATGACATAATGAATCGACCCATCTAATAATTTTTCGCTCATATCTCACGCACCAACTTTTTTTACTTTTATTTTGTATAATATTTTTTAAAAATAACTAATTATAAATTTATGTTCACTTTCCTACATTTATGTTTTAAACCGACTCTAACCCTAAATCCTAACAATGTCCTGCCCATTTCATTCAATCCCGTTCCATTGGACCATTACACAACTTAGCTGGAAAATGATCCAAACATATCCACCCTTCACGAGTTACTCATCTGTTCTTTTTTTCCATTTCTATAGCTTTGCCACCACCACGCGTCCATTAGATCATTCAAAAATATCCAGTGTTTGAAGAATTTGGGTTTGCTAATTATGTATTGTACCGTAAAAAGTGGAGAGCGAAATCCCCTCCACAGATTCCGCCGACGAAGACCTGGACCCACGGGGAAAGGAAGTGTGGCGCTTTCAAATGAAAAGGGAGGGGGCCTGCCGCCTGCTCTTGGTTCCGCCGCGTGGGACCCTTTCCCCTCCGCCATCGCAATTTGTTTTCGAAAGCGAGTTGTTTTTAACAAAACTTTAATCTTCTTAGTAAATAATTTAAAAATAGGGTTAAACTACGATAGAATTCACCTTATTATAGATTTTATAACAAACTAATATTTTTTTAAAAGTTATAAACATATCACTCAATTAACGAACTAATATTTTTAGTGATAGTGCCAAAACAATCGAGCTCTCATACCAAATCAATAGTTCAATAAATACATTTCACCATAAAAGCAACAACACATTTTGTTAAATTGTTATCATACAAGAAAAGTAACAATAAATTAATATGACATTTTCAGATAAGGACAAACAATTTAGGAAAATAATAAATATTAAAATAATAAAGTTTTTAAATATTAAGAATTAGATTTTTTAATTGTTTCAAATTAAGAATAAATTAATAGATAATATAAATTTTAAGACTAAAAATAGTATTATATTATGTCGTACTAGAAAAAAATGACATATTTATAAATATATGTTAATTGAGTGGTCTATTTTTTATGTGAGGTGAGCTATTACGATAATTTTTTTAATTGAATGACATTTTTGTACCTTTTAATTAAAAATTAACATATTTATTACTAATTTTTTCGTCAAATGACCTTAAGTGTAATTTATCCTTAATAAAATTTGATTATGAATTGAACGGCAAAGAGATAAAATACACGTGCCGGCTACCACATTCACGACATGTATGATGTATCCCGTCAACACGGTAGTCTTCTGATCGGCAAATTTAAGTGAAAACCCCATTTTAAAAAATTATTTAAAGAAATGACACCTTCAGAGGTTTATTTAGAAAAAAGACCTCTAGATACAAATAACTCGCGTTATGCGAAAACGAGTTCCAACCTCGCTTTTTGCAAAAAGCGAGTTGTTCAAACGTTGCATCACTTTTCAGAATAATGAACTTAACAGGACCTCGCGCTTTGCAAAACGCGAGGTCATTGAGAAGTTGAAGAGCCGGCTGAATTTATCGCGGGCTGTTTAATGGAACTCGCTTTCTGCAGAAAGCGAGTTCTTTGTAAATCGGGTTGGCAGAACAATCGTCCATAGGCATGTTTGAACGATATTTCGGGGCTATTAATCGTATAATTTCATAAAACAGTGAGTTTATGTGCGTAGTACTGGAATTTGTCTTTCATTCGACACCAATATGGGCAAGTTCGTTGAGCTGTAAACTTGGAAAAATTCGCGTTGAAAACAGTACCATAGCTTGTTTTTGTGAATGACTGAAAAGTTAAAAGGGTGTGATAGGCTTTTCAGTTTATTTTTCGGGTTTTTAATCCGAGAATTATCGTATTTTTTGACCTTAGAAGCGTTGTGGAGGAACTTGGCTTCCATTTGAGACTAATATTGGAACGTGCGATGCACAGAGAATGGTACAAAATTTGCGTTGAAGATGGTTTGAAAGCATACTATACATGCGAGTAATGGGTTGAAAATTAAAAAATAATAAATATTTACAAACACTAGCAAACAACAAAAATCATATCATAAGATATTAATAAATAAAACCCTAAAATTAATATGAGCAAATCATACTTAAAATATATAAATTAAAAACCAAATAAAAAATTAAGTTCAATATATTCAAATACAATAAATTAAAAACCAAATAAAAAAATTGAGTTCAAATTCAATAAATTGAAATACAACAAACACTTAGTTGATACGAAGGCCGGAGCGATTAGGACACTTGTTAATCGTGTGTCCAGGATTTCTACATGCACTGTAAAGTTTCTTTTGTCCGGTTCCTTCTCTATGTTCAACCATGTCCTCCGCATAGTAAATCTGTGTCGATCGTGGACGCCCCTTATTTTGTAGTAGTGCATGATCTGGGCATATAATCGGTTCATCATCAACGGTATATGGATCAATTTCATTTTCAATAGGAGAAAACATTTTTTTGTAAACATTCAATACCGTTTCCAGTAAGTACACCAGATCAAGCATTTGCATGTAGTGAATCCGTTAGGAAAAATAAGCAGCAACGGCGTGTGTGCACTGGTATTTGAATGTTTGGAAGACTCCAAAGTCGCAGGTTCTCTTCCTTGGATCTACCACATACGCGTTGTGTTGTATGCCTTCCAACAACCTCGAAAATTCTGAAACACAGAACAAATGGCCTTCTCGAGAGAAGAGAGTTGCAGTCATCGCATTTGAATGGCGCACATAAGTTTGCAATTTTTCGAGGAAGTCTGGTTGACTTTGTGGCCACCTATCATGTAATCAGTTGCTTGCCTTCCCAGGGTTGCAAGCCAAAGGATAGTAGGTCGCCTTGACAACGGAAGTGATAGACAAATGTTGCACTCCCTTGAGAGCTAAGTTGACCGCCTCAGCTAAGTTCATTGTCATATGACCATATCGTTTACGCCCATCATATGATCGTTTCCATTTTCCCTTGGGATTTTGGCAAGGTAGCTTGCGCCTTTATTATTCATGGATCTCAGTTCTTCGAATAGTTGGTCTACCTCATGTACGTAATACGAGTTGCCTAGGGAATGACAAACACCTAGTTAGGGGTGAACAATACATACAAAGATATCATAAACGTAGAGGACGTAAAAGACGTACCTATTCGAAGCACCATAGTACGTTCATCTTTGTTCTTGTAAATCTGCAAGTAGGTTGCCGCAATGTGTCGTAAGTAGTAATTGTGGTAAATATGGGGAGGCTGCCAAGAACGACCCAAACCCTGTATTCCGTACTTGATCGCATTGGATCTGTCGGAAATAACACATATCCCATCACTCATTGCCCGCATTACAGGAGAAAACACATGTCTTCGTAGGTTCTTAAGGAATAACTGCCAAGACTCGAGATCCTCCTTTTCGACTATTTTCGAAAGCTACAAGAACGGTTTTTCAATTGTCGTTTTGTGCAACCGCCAAAAGTAAGACCTGTGTATATTTCTCGTACAACCAAGTACTGTCGATCTGAACCATCGGCTTGCAATGCATGAATGAATTAATGCACTGAGGAAATATCTAAAATAGCCGGTAGAATTGACAAACACATGGTAAAACACGAATATTTTCGTATGCCAGTGCTGCCTCAAGTTTCACAACTATTTCGGGTATGTGTTTTTGTATCATTTTTAGCCACTGGCGTAACTCGTTGTAAGGTTCCTCCCATTGGCCAAACAATTTTTGTACGGCCTGCCACCTTGCATACCATGCTTTCGGGTGTTCAGAAATGTAGTCGTACTGATTTTTTGCTGCAGTGATACATGTGGCAACCGTCACACGAGGATTTACTTTGACTAGTGGCATGAAGGTATCGCATAGGACATGCACATCCAAGTTCTTGTGATATTGACTTAGGTTGTTCACGGGGCATGTATGAGGCACATCCAGTTTTGTGATTCTCCACAGCCCGTTCAGCATCTTCAAGGATGATACACGAACCCTCCACTCACATCCCTCTTTCTTGTAGGCGCACTCTGCAATATAGAAATTCGATCGAGTTTTCTTCACAGTCGTTGTAACTGCTCGTCGAATGTTGTAGTGCTTAATAGCAGCCAAAACCAGTTCTTTTGTCAAGAATGCCATCCCAATGGACAATTCAGTATCAGCACGGCGGTTGTAACCGTCAATTGTTGGGGATTGTGAAAATTTTGGAATGTTCAAGGCATCCATATCAAACATTTTGAAGTGGGATGGTGGCTGGTAATAAGAAATAGGTGTGGCCGATACTGGAACGTTACTTTCTTTCGGGTGTTCTTCGTTGCCTTTTAAATCTTCGAAAGACACTGCTGGAATGTTCACGTCTGCTGGTTCTTCATAGAAGGGCCCTTGCTCGTCTTCATCGGGTCCGACTTCTCTAACCAGTTTTTTGTCAAAAATATCCTCTCGAACTGGTATGGTTCTGTGTCATATATTGCTACTCTTTCAGGGGAGCAGACTTATCGTCGATCACGAGACCGCTCATGAACCGTATTACCAATATCAAAATCGAGCGCACTAGCACAAGAATGTCTCCACATAGATGGTTGAAGGTACTCCGTACTAGGGAGATACGTTGAGTATCGTCTATATGAGAAATTATCAAAAGGGTTGAACGCTTTATGGTCGGACAACCTCATGTAGTTGTGGGATGATGATGATGCCTCTCCCATACTATACGGATTGTACATTGCATATCTTCGAATTGGAGAGGATGATGCATCGAATTTATCGTTCGGGGGCTGTTTGCAGAAGATGACGATGCACCTAACTTGTTGCGTGGACTGTATGTAGTTAATAGGTAGAAATTATTTCGTAAACTGGTCATGGGGCTATTAACATTGGCGTTAGGGTCGAAGTCGAAATTCGCCTGTCTCCAGCCTAGAATTTCAATACCAGCATCAGAATCAGAAAACGACGTATACAACTCGAGGGGCCCTCCTAATGAATACTCCTAGTGGGTAGCCACCATCAACCCCACATTACCGTTGTCCCCAATGCAGCATACTGAGTAGGTTAACGGTTTAATAGAGATCGGCAGATGATACTTCAACTCCTCCAGCCTTTTCATACAACCATGCGGGACACTGTTTTCCACTTCCTTAATCAACTTCTTGTACGATAATCTCCTCGAAATCGTTATTCTTACAGTATTCACGGACTGAAAAACGGACACCGATTGAGGCATCAACGATTATCTCGCCATCGTGGTATACTAGAACGTTAGTACTTCCTTGTCTCAACATTTTCCCAGCAAATAAAAGATCTACATGTAACAAGAACATACATTAGTACCAAGCAATTTAGTAAAACTACACAATACAAGCATTGCAGAAATCCCAGGGGTTTTATAGGGAAGAAAAAGCATAATGAATTTAATTTCAAAAACCCTATGACCTCGTGTTCTATGCAACGCGGTTTTTTATGGACCTCGCTATCTCAGAACGCGAGGTTCCTTCTGACCATTCATTATATGCGATTGTTAAGTCTCAAAGAATTCAAACCAGTTACATAGGACCTCGCGTTCTGCAGAAAGCGAGGTCCAAGGGTTTTGAAAATTTTGTTTTATAAATTTTATTATATTACTAAAAAGTTTAATAACAATAGAATTTATTAGTAATACAACTTATATATTTAATAAATTTTTAGATTACTAGTTTTTTTTTATCTTGTACTATATTTAATAAATTTATATACCAATAGAGTTTAAAATTTTAACAAACTTTTAGTTAGGAGCATTAATTAGTAATACAACTTATATATTAATATAATTTAAATACCATCTTTTTTCCTAAATATAATAAAATTTAAATACTATCTTTTACTTTATGACTATTTAATTTTAAATATTCTACACTAATTAGGATTTCAATTTAAGAAAAAATAAGGATTTAAAATCAAATATTTTTACTAAATATTCTTATTTAAGGAATAATATTTGAAATCAAGTATTTTAAATATCAGCTTTTAATAATAATTTAATGGACTGTCTGCGAGAAATAAAGGACCTCGCATTCCGCGTAACACGAGGTCCCTTTTGACTGTTCAAGATTTTCTCTGAAAAGTCAAAGGACGCGTCTTTTCAACGCGAGGTCTATGGATTCTCATTTTTCCCAGAACGCGAGGTCCTTTAATATCGCTTCCCAGGCGGTGCAAAGCCTCTTATAAATAGGGCCCTACAGACTTAGTTACCCTACACCTCTGTATTCTTTTTCTCCTATTATAGTATACATATCCTGAATTTTCTATACAATGGCGGCTTTATTGAGGCTAGACGAACGACACGTCTTTGACTATTGGCGGGCGAATGAGGAGGTAAATTTTTTTACTTTTAAATTAATTTCTTGATTTTTTAATTTATTTCCTTATATATATATATTTTAACTATTATCTTGTACTATTTTTCTTCAAGAACTACGAACAAGCATTGACATGCTATTTAAATCGTATCACGGCAGCGCTGAACGATGATATCGTTCCATTTATTGTCGAAGCCAGTTTTGGCTACGTCGCTACTAACATTGGCGGTACGAAGTTGAATCGTCCTTTCATTAACGCCTTATTGGAGCGATAGAGGTCAGAGACCCACACCTTCCATCTTTTGTGTAGCGAGGCTACAATTACACTGGAAGATATTGTATATCATCTTGGCTTGCCTACTGACAGTGAGGTTATTACCAGTGTTGCCGAGGGTGATTGGCCGAACCTGTGTGCTGAGCTGCTAGGAGTGGTTCCGAACAAGTTCGACGGTGGTAAAGTTTTTCTAACTTTTTTTTAGCAGAATTTTACAATCCCTCGATGCGGATGACGAAACAAAACAAGTAAATATATTTATTTTACTATATATTTTGTTCTTTTAATAATTAAAATATTTTTATAACAATACTTATTATTTTCGCAGCGGTTTGCTCGTGCCCACATCCTACGAATTATTGGAGGGATTTTGATGCATGACAAATCTCGCAACAAAGTCCACCTGATGTGGTTGTACCATCTTCGTACTTTTGCAGAATCTAGCAAGAAATGTTGGGGAGCAGCGGTCCTGGCCTTTATGTTTAAGGAGCTTTGCAGAACCGTCGACCCTGATAGAGCCGCAATCGAAGGATGTCTTTTACTGCTTCAGTATTGGGCTTCGTTTCATATGCTCTTTTTAAGCCCGCGGCCTAGATAGTCTACTCCATACCTATTCCTGCTTATTCAGATGTACTATTAAAATCATTTAATTTAATTTAATTTATTATTTTAAGAATACGTTTTTAAACTATTTTAATTTTTTAAATTCTTTTTCATTAATGACAGGTGGTGTCTTCCACTCACTCACCAAGGACTGCTAGAGACACAGCGAGACTACAGATAGCTGATCGACAAGATACAAAACGAGGTCAGGATTTTAGATATTTTTTCTTAATTCCTCAAAAAAATTCGGCCAAAAATTATATAACTCACATTCAATTTTTTTGTTCAGTTCCTGTGGACTCCGTACGCTGCTCTTCTGATTCGGGACTGTATTCTATAGGACATCACGGACGGCTCTCGCGTCTGGCTGCTGCTACTGCCACTCATCAACTACGAAATTGTCGAGTGGCATCCTACCGACTGGGTTATGTGACAATTTGGCTACGTCCAAGGGGTTTCGTAGCCGCCACCCAATTTGGACGAATTACATCAATGATGCGGTAGGGGAAGACAGAAGTCTATTGGGGCCATTTTCACGCTAACTGGGTCGGGCAATGGATGATAAGGTATGGTAGGCGGCCACCTATCTATGTATCCATCATGAACCAGGACGTCACATTTGACTATATGTAGTGGTACTACCAAAATGAGAAGCGGCATACATTGACTCCAGAGGAGTGCCAGTGAGAAATTGTGCTGCTTCCCCAAAACCGCCTGCCCGCACAACGTCACGCCATCCAGCGGCAGCCAACGCAGCGCGGTACCAAAATAGGACCTGAAAGCCAGAGACGTCGAACACACACTGTAGGGGCCTCGTCCTCTAGAATAACGCGAGCAACATATCAGTCCGGGGCATGGCCTTCGACACCAGCGCCATGACTGACATTCATGCACTCCGCTTCGTCGTCGTTTCTGCAGATGGGTGGTTCTCAGACCTTTCAGCAGACGGGGCCTCCATTCCAGATTTTCATGACGGACGCCTTTCATCCTTTTATATCGGTGCCTCCACCATATTACCCTACACCGCCTTTTGCATATGTTATTTCGGTGTTGGATGTTCCACCATTGGCAGCACAATTCGACTACAACATTGTCGAGCAGCCACCGCAGAGTTTGTTCTACATCGACCTCGGTGTCATCGATGGTCCGTGTTTTAGGGACGATCATGGCACCGGTGATGTTGTCGATGATGATGAGGATGCCGATGATGATGACAACGATGGAGCACATATCGTTCGGAGGAATCTGCCACGAGATCATCGTGCACCCAGCTGCAGAACGGGTGGACATAGGTGTCATTAGAACGAGAGGATGTTTAAAAATGTAACTATGTTTATGCAAGACTTTATTTATTATTTTAAATATTTTATTTTGCCTTGTTTTTTTACATAGTTTTAGATTTTATATTATTTTCATTTTTTCGGATAAACAATAACGTACATTATTCGATAAATAAATTAAAAAAGCCTATCATGCCCTTTTAACTTTTCAGTCATTCACAAAAACAAGCTATGAAACCATTTTCAACGCAAATTTTACCCGGTTTATAACGCACCGAACTTGCCCATATTGGTGTCGAATGAAAGACAAGTCCAGTACTAGGCACCTAAACTCGCCGTTTACTGAAATTATACGATTAATAGCCCCGAAATATCACTCGAACATGCCTATGGACGCTTGTTCTGCCAGCTCGATTTACAAAGAACTCCCTTTCTGCAGAAAGCGAGTTCCATTAAACAGCCCGCGATAAATTCTGCTGGATCTTCAAATTCTCGGGGACCTCACGTTTTGCAGAGCGCGAGATCCTGTTAAGTTCGTTATTCTAAAAAGTGATGTCACGTTTGAACAACTCGCTTTTCGCAGAAAGCGGTGTAGGAACTCACTTTCCACATAACACGAGTTCTTCATACGTGGCAGATTTGAGAGTCATTTTTCTAAATAAACTTTTGAGGGGTCATTTCTTTAAATAATTATTTAAAATGGGTTTTTCACTTAAATTTGCCCTTCTAATCACATGGGCCAACTTCCTCTCTTCTGATTTAAACCATAATTATTTTTTCGTTTTATATTTAAATATGAATGTCCTTGGTTTTGAGTTATTTTTTAACAAGAATCTTTTGTTTTGGTATTGTACTTTTTGTTTATCTGATTATATTTATTTTTCTGATTCTAATTAATTTTTTTGTGACACGTTTTTTTTACAAAATTTTTTTGTCTATTTTATGATAGATTTATATTTGTGTAAAATTTCTCACAACCCTCGTCTCTTGTTTGCAATTGTTAGTAATTTTAATTGTTTGTTTTTTCTTTTGTTATTTTTTGTTGCATATAGATCAATTTAGCGGAACATCTTAAAAAGGATTGTTGTTTCGCCTATCGTTTCTGTATCACTTCTTAAGTGTCTAGTTAGACAAATATAATGAGTTTTAGTGACAATGATTGAGTTTTTATAGACGATGATGGCAATTTTAAAGTTAAGTATTGACGTTTTTTGTGCCTTTAAATCTTCATACTATTAATTGATCTTGTAAGTAAGTACGTACATTTTATTTTATCTTATATAATATCAAATCTCGACATTTGCTATGAAAATTATGGAGAAAAAGATATCATGATGGAAGTGAAATAAATCACAAATGAAGCATATTATTATAATTAGAACAAGGGTTAAGAGTAAGATTAATATGAATGAGAAGCAGCAAATACATTTTTAGGCAAAAAAATCATTAATAACAAAAGCAGGGATAGTTATCCAAAATTATTATGTACATCCGACATGGATAAACCAGAGCTAAAATCAAGTGTCCAATGGGGGTGGAAGGTTAAGGTCGAGTGCAGCGCCAGGCAGCCTCGGCTTACAATCAATGACCGACGAATCCGATACACTTTCGACCCCACCAAATCCCGTACTCAACTGAAGTTCGATCGGCTCAAACCCAACCGGATAAACCTGACCGACAATCTCAGCTCTGCCCAACGCATCAAAAACTAAAAACGGCTGCGCGTGAGCCACCCTTCCCATCATCCCGCCACCACCCGCAGCCAGCTGCTTTTGGCAAGCGAAAGGAAATCTCTTTACAACCCCAGTCACACCGTCGCCTCCATGCTTGAACTCATCCTCCACGGTGCTGCTTTGGCTAGGACTCTGCTGCTGCTTCCGCCCCTTGTCACCCCCGCAGCTGTTCGTTTCATCCGGGAAAGGGAAATTGGTCTTGGCCTTTTGTCCACGAAACCCACGCGCCGCCGCGTCGTAGGCTCTGGCAGCTTCCTCGGGCGTATCAAAAGTACCGAGCCAAACACGGGTCTTCTTGTCGGGATCTCTTATTTCTGCAGCGTATCTACCCCATGGCCTCTTCCTTACTCCCCTGTAATGCACCTCTTTGGTCTTAGTATTCCCATTAATCGTCGAGCTTGGGCCGGCGCTTCTGTCTTTTGGAGCCATTAAATTTGTTTTGCTTCCTCTCTTTGTGAAACCAATAAACGTGGATGAGTATTATATAGAATTCGTAGGGATTAGGCAGTCAACATGGGGTTAGAGTTAAGAGAGGGGACAATATGATAACATTGTCCGGAGAAACGTGTCACTCGGGAACACTGAGACGATAGGCGAGGTTGATTTAGTGCCGCCTTTTGCCTTCCCCCTCTTTCAATGTCCTTCACGCTCCATTTTCTTTTGAGTGGATTTCACTCTCCGATAACTTTAGAATTTATTTTTCGCACTTTATATGAAATGACAAAATAAAATTTTAAGGTAAACTGTATGAATAGCTAATTTTATTTTAATCACCGAACTTTTTAAATTTGAGATATAATTATTAAGTTTTGTTATACTTATCTTCGAAATTTGAAAGTTTTCGCTGTAGTTTTTTCAGAGCTCATATTCTTCACACCGCTCCTCAACATGTGACGCATTATGGTCTCTGGAGCTCTCATTCTTCATACCACACTTCACACTTAGTTGTTGTACCTTGATATAACAACTATAAGTATACTTGACCAGACAACTTAATCCATTATCGGGGAATATAAGTAAGGGTTTTGAGGACTTAGGTCCATGTCAAATTCTTTTCAATGGTAATAAAATATTTTTTATTTTTTAGGAAAAAATGTTAAATTAGTTCTATAATCCTTTTAATAGTTTTAAAATCTTATTATAACACACATAATCCCCACTAACTTAATTATACTGTAGCATCAGATTTTAGTATATTATAAGAATTATAATTTGATACACAACTCTTCATATTTAAGTTATAAAATCTAAAATCTAAACTTTTAACTTTAACACCTTAAAACTTAAACATTTAACTCTTAAACCAAAACATAAATTTCTAAACTTTAAAATTAAAAGACTTATATAAACTTTAATTTACACAAACTTATATATCAAAGTTTTTTCTATATTATAATCACGATGGTTATGTATCATATTTGGGAATCCATAACCATAATAAAACAATTTGATTGCATATTTAATTTTAAATTGAAATACAATTATTAATTCAACGTAGAAGCGTGTTGAGCACGACCCTATTGCGAAAGTGAGTGAAGAAGCCATCTTCACGAGTGCTTTTAAGCTAATTGACCAATTGACAATATCATCCGCAGTATCGTTTTCTCTGTTAGTTTTCCACTCGGAATCGCTGTAAGAAGAGAGTGATAGCACAGCCATGGAGGAAGCGACGCGTGTCCTTTGATAAAACAGAAGCCGTGTCGTGAACCATTAGATTTTCGGTGCAATCACCTAACTCGTTCCTCAACTTTGTGTACGAACGTACGCGGTACGTCCCAAGTCTTTGTTTGAAAAATATAGATTTTAGGTTAAAACATGTTATAAGTCCCTGAATTTCTTTTACTTTTGAATTTTAATCACTCTACCCTTATTTCTAGGAATTTAATCTCTCATATTGCAAGGTTTAAAAATTCAAATCCAATTATTAATATTTTTAAAACTCATTGATGTGATGTTTTAAAAATAAAAGGTATTAATTTAGCATTAGTGTAATTAACAAGTGATATTGTATTGGACTTAACTTTAACTAAAAAAATTAACGGTGTTAACAATTAGATTTAAATGTTGATGTTCAAACGGTGAAGATGCTGAATTCCTGAAAATAAAAGTAAGGGACCAAATCCAAAATTTATTTATTTTTCATATTTTTAAGATATATTCTGATACAATATTTATACTATTTAAACATCTTTACATTATAAATCTAAAATATACCGAATATTTAAGTATATTTAATCGTATGTCATCTTATATATTATATCGATAATGATATCAATTGATCCGATTTTTCATGTACTTATTTACATAAGTTCTGTTGTACCATAAATTTGGGTTATCCTTACCGTGCAAAATTTATGATAGAATTACAATAAATTTACATTTTAACTTTTAGAAGTTTATAATTCAAACTTTAAATTCCAAAACAATCGGCTAGCTTCACCCCTTTCGAAGAATATAATAGAATGAAGCGAAACCCAAATTCTTAATTACTAAGAAATTAGGCAGAAGTTTGATACTTTTATCTATAACTGAAAATATTTTATTAGCTAAAAAAATAATGAATATTATATTCGAGAATATAATGGATCCGGAAGAGAACAAAAGAAGAGAGTACATTGGGGCAGATAGACTAAGAATTTATTGGTTTAACAGGATAAGACGCTAGGTCCCGTAAATAAAATTAGAGACTTAGAGGTATAAATTCTAGTATTGTGAATGGAAAAAACTGTACTAAAATGACAGCTTCAAGAATAGACCAAGGGAGTGCTTGAGAGCAGTCACACGCACCCTATGAAAAATTTTAAACTCTTATATAGTTTATGTATTTTCTTTGTATTTTTTATCGATGATATAAGTTCACACCCCTTAAAATTTTGTAATATCGCACTCCCAAATTTTTAATATAACTCCCTAACAGATTACACCCATAACATAAAATCTTGCATTATTCCTTGGTCACTCCTATAATCAACCTCTATAAAATTTAATTTGAATTAATCAACCAATAAATCAGATATCGATAATAAAAAAAATAGGGTAGATAGGTAACTTCGGGGAACCCCGACTCAGTAATATGTGTAGTGTAGATGCTTAAGTTTGATGGATTGTGGGACGGCAGGCGGCTAGGGTGAGTTTAGTCTCAATAATGCTTTCTAAATTATACTAGTATTAATGATTTTGAGATTTTTTTAATGTTTTAATTACTATAGATTTTTAGTTTAAGCATATATTTCTTAATTATAAGTTAATTTAATAAATGAAGCGTTGAAATTTTAAAATAATGTCTCTATTTAAACTATAAAATTGTAAATGAAAAAAGTTAAATTAGAAAGATCGTTATTTAAATGAATTTTTATAGTATTAGATATAAAACAATCAATATTGATGTAATTTAGTGTACAGTTACGAGTTTACCGTGATTTTTAAATACTTTTACATGCATTACATAAAATGTAACATGCCTCAATTATACAATACATATACTAAAAATCATAGAATTATTAATTCAGTTGATAACTCAATTGAATAATTTTGTTTTCATTTTAAACATTGTTATGTAAAAAATAAAAATTTGATTTATAATAAAAAATGTACCAACTGATATGGGTCAATATATGTTAATATTGGTCAAAATAAGTTGAAAATTATTAAAATTTTAATTGAATCGAGCTTTGAACTATTTGATATTAATTTAAAAATTATTATTTTATACTCGACGGTAGAATAAAACTATTTCACAAGTTAAGTAATTTAGGGTTTAGAGATTTAGTTTAAGGATTATGAATTTGGGTTACATGGTTTTAGAAGTCAGGGCTTAATGTTATAGTTTAAAGTTTAGAGTTTACGAGTTAGAGATCTTGATTTTAGATTTTAAATTTAAAATATGTATGTTTGTTTAATTTTTTAACGTATCAAATAATAACACTTGATTACCAACAATAAGTTAATCTAGTGGGATGAGATATTCAATCTTTTAAGCAAGGTCAGAGGTACGAATCTTAACGTTGTGAATGATATAAATTGAGTTGGAAGGAACGTCTCATAATATGCATTCACTACAACAAGACAAGTTTTTAACGACGTTTTTTAGCCCCATAGTGGTATTTTCTAGAGCCGCTAAAAACTCTCGCAATATGTTGCGATTTTATGTGGCATTTTCTACTACAAACGCCGCAACAAATCATGTTCTATAGCAGCGTTTTATAATCCAAACGGCGCTAATATTTTGCCGTTAGTGGGGTTTTTTGTGGATAAACGCATCTGTGTGATGTGATTTTTAGTGGCGTTTTCTCCGCAAACACCACTAAGTTTACTGCTTTGCCAAGCATCATTTTTAAATTATATGCTACCCAAATTTAACCTGTAATATTATCCAATAGCAACAAATTTGAAAAATAATTACAAAAATTAAGTAGAAATACTTAGCAACAAAAATAAATTCAAGTCTAGAATATTAAAGTGAAATATAGTTCAACGTTAAAGTGAAATAAATTCAAGTCTACAACATGAACGAACTAAAAATCTATTAAGATGGTGGATTTTTTGGTTGGTTCTGCTTTAACATTGCCAACATTTTTTTTATTTTTTTTGAGATTCTGATATGTTGTTTCTCTCTCTACTTCTCTCCCTGCTCTCTCAACTTCTCTTATTTCTCTCTCAGCTTCTCTCGCTTCTACATCGGCTTGAAATTGAGTTAACTGTTGTTTTAGACGATTAATTTTTGCCTGAGAATACTGGCTTTGTGATGGCATGTACTGAAACGAGTTAGATCCAAAATATTTTGTTGGGGTAACGAATGATCCTTGGCAGCGAACCCGACCATATTTTTTAGGACCCAAAATGTCAGCAATAACTTGATTTTTTATCTCATCCACATTAGCAAAACCATTAGCTGAAGCCGTAGCTTCATACTCCGTCCTTTTCCCCCTCAATTTTGCCTGATAATCAATTAAGAATATATAACAATTCAAACATTATTTAAAATAAAAAATATTATATTATTGATATAAATATAACATAATCTAGATTTTCTGTCCAATGAATATACAAATAGCTTGGTTTAAAACCAAAACAAGCCGTAGGAACGAAAAGTTATTAGATGATCCGGCTCACCACCTCATCTATAGTCCATCCAATAATATTTATCTATTTCTGTGTAACTTCTAAGTAACTATCAACTCCTTAATTATATGTAAGAAAGAGGTAAAAATTTAACTTAAAAATAATATAAAAATATTATTGGATGAAATTATGGATAACGTGATAAACTAAACATCTAATAATTTTTCCTTAGGAACCAATACGATATTGATGTCCGTGCTAAAAACCCTTTCACCATATAGCCGAATCCCACAAATGAATTTTCCATAACTTGACAAACTCGTTGATCTAATTCCCGCCACCTCATAATTCCACGTAAATCCAAATAATGACAAATTTGAGTACAAATTCGGAAGTTTAGTGCAATTATTTAATCAATGCATAAGACAAGAAATTTCCTTGCTATTGTAAAATGATGAAAGTAAGCAAGCAGTATACAAAACAACAATTTTCAGAATCCACCTGTTCTTCAACAAATCCTCCATATAAACACTCGTGAGCTCCTCCCTATTTCCCCCCAAGTTTGAAAGCAAAAATCCTCGGTATCTTAGTCAAAGATGGCGGTTCTGATGACGGTGCTCTGTGCTTTGACAGCCGCCTGGGCTCTCAAACTGTTGCATGCCGTTTGGTGGAAGCCCAAGATGATAGAGAAGAAGCTGAGGGAACAGGGCATCCATGGCTACCCCTACAAGTTGCTTTATGGGAACACCAAAGAGATGATGGAGTTGGCTCGGGAAAAAGGGTCGGAACCCACGGAGCAGCCGCACGACATCGTACCTCGGATCAATCCATTGCTTCATGATCTCGCCACCACTCACAGTATGTCATCTCGTTTGTCGATTTCAGTTAGTTTCCGTCCATTTTTCATGTCGATGAAATGAAACAAATCATATGGACCCTAGAAATTTACGATTGTTAGTTGACTTTATATATATATACACAACTACTTTTGGATAGTCAGTCATGGACAACTGAAAGTGACAAAATAAACAATATGTTGATATATTCTAGGTTTAATCAGCCTAGAGAAATGAGCTTTTTTCTTGTATATATTTCTGGGTTGACTTTTTGCTATCTAACATTTAGTTTAGTATGCTTAAAGTAAAAGTAAAAGCTTCAATTAAAGCTGTTAATGGTGATGAACGAGAATATCATATATATGTATATATAAAAAAGCAACTGACAAGAAAAAGTGAAAACCATGCATGCATGCAGAGAAATCATTCGTTGTTTGGTTCGGAACAACTCCGCGCGTGACAATCATGGAGCCAGATTTGATCAAAGAGATTCTGAACAACAAATCTGGTGATTTCCCGAAGCCAAAAACAAACTCATTCACTCGATTGTTCGTGTCTGGACTTGCCAGTTATAATGGAGAAAAATGGGCCAAACTCAGAAAGATCGTTAATCCTGCTTTCCATATAGACAAGTTGAAGGTTATCATTTTATTTTAGCTTCATAAATTCTTGCTTTCTTTGTTATTTTTCATGGTTGGAGACTTAACTTTTTACCCTTTGGCCTTTGGGTGTTACAGCACATGATGCCTGCATTTGTTGTCTGCACCGACGAAATGGTTTCGAAGTGGAGAAAGCTAGTGAACTTCATGGGGTCTAGTGAAGTCGACATGTCGGTCGAATTCCAGAACTTAACCGGCGATGTCATATCGAGAGCGGCATTCGGCAACAATTTCGAAGAAGGGAGGTTGATTTTCCTTCTGCAGAAAGAACAGGGCCGGCTGTTTTTACAGTCTCATATTAACATCATTTTCCCATTGTTAAGCTATCTTCCTACCAAAGTAAACAAAAGAATGAAGCACATAAACAGAGAAGTGGGCTCCTTATTGACAAGAATAATAAAAAAGAGGGAGAAGTTCATAAGAGCAGGGGAACACAGGGACGATCTGCTTGGCTTGCTGCTCAAGTCTAATCTCAACCAACTGCAGGAAAGCAACAATCCGGAAGCAGGGATGAGCATGCAGGACGTGATCGAAGAGTGCAAGTTGTTCTACTTCGCCGGTCAAGAAACAACAGCCAGTTTATTGACATGGACCATGATCGTGTTGAGCATGCACCCCGAATGGCAGGAGCGAGCCAGGGAAGAAGTGTTTCGAGTTTTCGGAAACGATCACACCCCCGCCAATTACGATGACTTGAATCGATTGAAGATTGTAAACATGATTCTGCTCGAAGTTTTGAGACTGTATCCCTCAACATCGCTGATCCGAACAACGAACAAAGAGACGAAGCTCGGAGATTTGTGTCTTCCGGCAGGGGTGCAGCTGTCCATACCGTTGCACCTTGTGCATAGAGACAAAGAGCAATGGGGAGACGACGTGATGGAGTTCAAGCCGGAGAGGTTTTCGGATGGGATGATCAAGGCAACAAAGGATGAAGCGTCATACTATCCTTTTGGATGGGGGCCTAGAGTCTGCGTCGGACAAGACTTTGCCATGGCTGAATCCAAATTGGCCATGGCCAAAATCTTGCACAACTTCTCATTTGAACTGTCGCCAAATTATACGCACGCCCCGTATGCTGCTGTAACACTTCAACCTCGATATGGTGCTCCGATCATCTTGCATAAACTACCCAGTGTCACTACAACTGCGGCAGTCTCGTGAAAATGCTCCAAGCGTTCAGGATTAATATATATACGTGTGTAACTTTAATAATCGAGGCTTGTTTGTAATTTGGTTAAAACTATTCTTATATCTCCACATGTGTACTCTTGGATAACTCAAATTTAAAGAAAATAAAAATTGTTTTTTGATATTACGTGAAAGAATTTGAAACATCATTTACAAGTTAACCCCCAAAAAAAATTCAAAAAAAGAAAAGAAAAGAAAAGAAAAGGGAGGGCCTCCATCTGTTATGCTACTGCGACAGTATAATGGGTGCAGGGTGAAGGGGGCAATGCTAATTTACAACGGGATTTTTCTATCAACAACCATTGAAGTTGCCTGCCCTGACTCCAAAATTCGAGCTACTAAACTAATGATGCTCGGGATTTTTCTATAAAAATAACATGGGGTTCTAAACAGTTTTTTCATAATGCAGGTGTAACGACGTCCCTCGCTAAAAAATGTGCTGTTTTTATTTGTTTTACTTTATTTTAAAAATAATGTTTTCCGCGTGAGATTTTAGAAAAGCCGTATTTTATTTAAAAATGGAGTCGCCACCGGCCACTCAAGGTGGACCGGACACCGTAAAAACTAGAGATTTTAAAATGTTAGGTTCGGGAGTCGGTTACGGATTGAGAATAATTAGCACCCCACACCGTCCAAAATTGGTACTTTAATAATTACCGCTTTATTAATATTAGACTTGCCGGATTAAAGTGACGATTAAATTAAAATTTGGTTATAAGTGCTAGTAGATTTTAAAGGCCCCGTTATCCGAGAATAAACGTCCAACCACTATCACTACACCTGATACTGGCCCCATTTACGCTCGGATAAAAGGGCATCACATTGACAAAATATATATCCGTTATGCAATCTTAAAAAACATGGCAAATATAAATAAATACACTGCGATAAAAATATAAATAAATACTAATATAATAAAATACTAATATAACATAAATAAAATACTAATCTAAAACATACATACATACATAACTATTAATTTAACACATAAATAAAAACCAATCTAACATAAATAAAATACTAATCTAAAACATACATACATACATAAAAACAAATCTAACATAAATAAAATATTAATCTAAAATATACATACATAAATATTAATCTAACTCATAAATAAAAACAAATCTAACATAAATAAAATATTAATATAAAACATAAATTTAAAACATAATAAATACTAATCTAAAACATAAATAAACATACAAACTAAAAAACACAGTTTTAAATTAACTACTACTTCATTAAATCATAAAAATTACAACACAAATAAAAAGAAAAGAAAATATACCTAACTAGGAGCTCGAATGACGAACTCCGATCAACCCCACCGAGATCTACCACGACCTCTCCAAAAATAACTAGATCGGATCCAAAATAGGACCCGATCGAACCGACTAGGGCCGAGGATATTGCCTCGGTCCTTGGCTAAACTGAGCCTAAGCCCCCTTATTTAGCATGCCACTACTGCCTCCCTTTTTTTTAGGAACAACTAAGAAATCTTTTTACCCTTATGTTGATTTGAACAATGTACTCCCAGTTACAAAGTTTTTAGATCTCCGTAAGTCCCTAAATTTCTCTTTTTATCGAAAAAAACCGCCTTCTATTTAAATTCATTCGGTTTATATAAAACAAATTTTACATAAAAATTAACAACCCCTTACTCTATTTTGCATATCTGAATTTTTTGGAGAGATTTGCGTCTGATTTTATGGGATATATGGCAGATTTGAGTGGTTGAAAGTATAGGTTGGGACATGGGGATGTTGGGTAGATTAGGTTTTTTTTATTTTTTTATTTTTAATTTATGGATTTTAGATTGAATTTAGGGTTATTTTGGGGTTTCAGTTATTTGAGATTTGGTGGCGTAATAATAACGAAACAACGACGGTGGAGGAGAGAATGGTGGCGCGATAGATTAGGGTTATTTAGTTTTTGGGCTGGGTTAATGGGTTTGGATCCGGGTCGGGTTTGATTTAGGTAATGGGTACTGGTTTGGGTCTGTAAACGGGTTATGACAGTTGCCCCTCTTTGCTCATTGTTGTGTAACAGCATTAGAGCAAAGACTAAGAATGACCCGTTTTGGTCCAGTCCGACTAGGCTTCTACTCTGTTGACGTATGTCTTCGTTCTTCTGTAGATCTTCTTTCTCTTTGATGCATGTCTTCTTTCTTGTCTTGGTTAATCTACCTTGTCACTCTTGGGAAGCAAAATCTTCGAAATAGGGGGTTGTCTGTTGGGGAAGCAAAATAAGTCCAACTTGCTACATTATTGATAATAAGCTAATACCTAAAGAGAGTTTGACCCAAATTGCAACACCGACGAAGAGGCGGGGGCGATGGATGAAAGTTCGATGTCCGATCCAACTACAACTCGGCGAAGAGACGAGACCAGAAAATTGACAACTTCTTCCCCCTTTTTTTAGGTACAACATTGATACAACTAGAAAGTTAGTAAATTTTGACCAAGCTACAACACCGACGAAGAGGCATGGTCTAAAGTTAGTAATGTTGATCCAGCTACGACACCGGCGAAAAGGCGGGATCAAGAGTTAGTGAATTTTGGTCTAGCTTGCAACACCGACGAAGAGGCAAGACCGAGTTAGTTAGTGAATTAGGTTCAGCTACAACACCGACGAAGAGGCAGAACCGAAAGTTAGATTTGACCAATCAAGAGTTAGTGAATTTTGGTCTAGCTGCAACACCGACGAAGAGGTAAGACCGAGAGTTAGTGAATTAGGTTCAGCTACAACAACGACGAAGAGGCAGAACTGAAAGTTAAATTTGACCAAGCTACAACACCGACAAAGAGGCAAGGTCTAAAGATTTGATCCAGCTACGACTCTGACGAAGAGGCATGATCGGAATTTGGTTGAAATCTCATTTTGATTTTTTTCTCTCTCTTTTTCTTTTTTTTCTTTCTTTTTTTCTCTCTCTCTCTTTTTCTTTTTTTAAGATACAACACTGATACAACTAGAAAGTTAGTAAATTTTGACCAAGCTACAACACCGACGAAGAGGCAAGGTCTGAAGATTTGATCCAGCTACGACACCGACGAAGAGGCAGGATCGAAATTTGACACATTTGGTTCAGCTACAACACCGACGAAGAGGCAGAACCAGAAAATTAGATTTGACCAAGCTACAACACCGATGAAGAGGCAAGGTCTGAAGATTTGATCCAGCTACGACTCCGATGAAGAGGCGAGATCAGATGGTTTTCTTCTTCTTCTTTTTTCTTTTTCTCTCTTTTTTTCCAATCAAGCTACAACTCTGACGAAGAGGCATGATCAGACTTTGGCAATTTTGGTTCAGCTGCAACACCGACGAAGAGACGGAACCTTAAATTTATAAAGTTTGATCTATCCACACCATCAACGGAGGGGAAGATCGGATTTCAGCAATACAGATCTTACTATACCATCAACAGAGGAGCAAGATCAGCAAATGATAACAACTTGATTTTCATTTTGATTTGATTTTTTCAGATTTTTTTTGTTTGATCCTTTGTTTTTTTCCCTTTTTTCTTCTTTTTATTTTTTTTTGATTTTTTTCCTTTTTTTGCATTTCTTTTTTTTTTGCATTTTTTATTTTTTTCTTGATTTTTTGATTTTTTCTTATAACTAAAAACAGATTCCAAGGAAAAGTTTGGTCCAGCTGCAACACCGTCGAAGAGGTAAGACCTGTAGAGGATTTGATCTGCTACACCACTGACAGAGAGACTAGATCGGCAAAATGTGAGACCCGTTACACCACCGACAGAGAGGTAGGGCCGAATGGAAAATCTGATCTGCAACACCACCGACGGAGGCAAGATCTGAATAGGATTTGATCTGTTACACCACTACCGGAGAGACTAGATCAACAAAATGTGAGACCCGCTACACCACTGACGGTGAGACAGGATCCAGATGGAAATTTTGATTTGCAACACCACCGACGGAGGCAAGATCTGGATAGGATTTGATCTACTACACCACTGACGAAGGCAAGATCTATACTAAGTTGGCATACCACCACTGACGGGGGCATGATTTTATACTAAGTTGGCATACCACCACTGATGGAGACATGATTTGCAAGATGTTGGATGACTGCGCCACTGACGGTGAGACAATTGTATGAAAAAATTTACTATGTTTCTCTATCGGCAGAGGGTAAGATCTGGAATGAGTTGTTTCTGTTGGCAATAGTGATAGTCGGGAAAATGTTGGCGTCCGTCACACCATCGTTGGAGGAATCAAATCCTGAAAAGAAAAAACATTGGTCAGTAATTGTCAAAGATTTTGTCGCTGATACTTTTTATTTTGGGTGTTTCAGCATCTTCTTCGTGTTTGACCTCCTTCAAGACTAGGGTTGGCCCTCTTGTCATTGCCCCCATGCTGAGGGTAATCGGTCTTTTCCGTAGACCTGTTATGTACAAGCAAAATTGCATGAATGTATCTAATTTTATGTCTAAATGCATGTGTCTACCCTAAATGCATGGTGACTTCGGTGTATGCACTTAATCTAAATGTATGACGTATGCAAAAATGATTCCATGCAAGATAAATGCAACTACATGCATGAATGTGACACGATTATTTTCGATCCTCAAAAGGATGCCCCTGACTCCTTACTGGTCTCGTTAGGATCTTGGTTTTTCATGCAGCGGTGCCCCGACTTTGTCCTAGGTTCGATCACCTTTCTTTGAATATTTCATCAGGGTGCATGCCCCAACATTTTGTTCGTTCTATGTTGTCGTCTGAAATTGCTCTTGTAGCAAATTTGAAACTTCTATGTTCGCTTTTTTCTTTTTTTTCTGAGGGGCTTTCATTGTCTTTATGAATATATTATGTTGCCCCCTAGGTCGGGTTCACAAATTTGTTGTGTTGGGTAACTTATCTCTTTCTGATCAATGCGGAGCAGTGATGATATGTAGTTGTCGAATGCTTGTTTCTGAACCTTGATGAAGAATGCCCCCAAATTGAAGTCTTGTCAGAGATATGGTGTTTGCAGCAGACGCTTTCGGGTATGCCCCAAGATCGGGCTTTTGTAGACGTTTTGTAAGGTGCTAAATCGACCAACTTTGTTGTATCAGATGGGGTAACCCAGGGACTAATTTTGAAATTTCAAAATATATGCATGTAAATGCGAAATGCATGTCCTAGATGTGAAAGTACTGGTTCAAAAATGGTTTCCATGGCTCAACTTCCAAACTCACGAGATTCATTTGCAACTTTGAATATTGCCTTGATATCTAGAGTGCTAGATTTTTTCTCGATGATAATTTTTTTAAATTGAGAACCAGTCGTGAATCAACATTTCATTCTGGTAAAATGCAAAAATTAAAGTGTTATGATATGTCATGCAATGAATGCCAAAATGAACATATATGATGTGATCACAGAAATGGGTCAATCTGAAATTAGAATAATCAAATGAGCAAATTAAAATAGGGTAAAAATGAAAGATTTCTGATCGGGTAAACCACTTGAACCAACACCCCCAATGCAATGCAAATGCAATGATGTATGCAAAAAAGGGTAAAACAAAAAAGAAAACGAGTCGGTACCGGATAAGATCAATAACACATAAATAGAAAAACAATTTAGATAAGGTAAACAAACAAAACAACCCTATTTACATCCTGTCTAAAACACCTAGGTTATCCGCATGGCTCTAATAGGGTGGGTTTCTATTTGTTCTCTACATACAGTGTTGGTGCTAAGAGGTACCCAAATTGTCCTTGCTGTCCCCTACTAAGAGTAGCAAGGCCCCCGGTCATCACCCATTATAGGCTCATTTCAACCGGGTTCAATTCAGTGGGACCCATTCGCTTATGCCTGCAAGAAAGAACGATATCCTTACGAAAGCATAAGGTACTTGAGCCCCGAAGGTACTTGCTAGGCCTACACGGAGGAACGATATCCTCACGAAAGCATTAGTGTTTTCCCCCCACTTAAAAGGACGGGTTTATATGCCAAATTTTAAATGCGTTAAAATAAACGCACAATTATAACCGATGTTACTTTAATAGTTACTTTAATCCGAATTTCCAATATTAGTAAAGCGATAATTATTTAAAAAGCTCGACTCTCTTTTATTTTTGAAAACAAAAAAAAAATGTCCCCAACGGAGTCGCCATCTGTAGCGATGTCCCCCTCGCTAAAAAATTGTGGTGGTTTTTTTTCTTTTACTTTATTTTGAAAATAATGTCTTCCGCGTGGGATTTTAGAAAAGCCGTATTTTATTTAAAAATTGGATCGCCACCGCCACTCAAGGTGGACCGGACACCGTAAAAACTAGAGATTTTAAAATGTTAGGTTCGGGAGTCGGTTACGGATTGGGGAATAATTAGCACCCCACACCGTCCAAAATTGGTACTTTAATAATTACCGCTTTATTAATATTAGACTTTCGGATTAAAGTGACGATTAAATTAAAATTTGGTTATAAGTGCTAGTAGATTTTAAAAGGCCCGTTATCGAGAATAAACGCCCAACCACTATCACTACACACGATCTCGCCCCATTTACGCTCGGATAAAAGGGCATCACATTGACAAAATATATATCCGTTATGCAATCTTAAAAAACATGGCAAATATAAATAAATACATTCTATGATAAAAATATAAATAAATACTAATATAATAAAATACTAATATAACATAAATAAAATACTAATCTAAAACATACATACATACATAACTATTAATTTAACACATAAATAAAAACCAATCTAACATAAATAAAATACTAATCTAAAACATACATACATACATAAAAACAAATCTAACATAAATAAAATATTAATCTAAAATATACATACATAAATATTAATCTAACTCATAAATAAAAACAAATCTAACATAAATAAAATATTAATATAAAACATAAATTTAAAACATAATAAATACTAATCTAAAACATAAATAAACATACAAACTAAAAAACACAGTTTTAAATTAACTACTACTTCATTAAATCATAAAAATTACAACACAAATAAAAAGAAAAGAAAATATACCTAACTAGGAGCTCGAATGACGAACTCCGACTGAACCCCACCGAGATCTACCACGACCTCTCCAAAAAATAACTAGATCGGATCCAAAATAGGACCCCGATCGAACCGACTAGGACCGAGGATATTGCCTCGGTCCTTGGCTAGCTGGGAGCCTAAGCCCCCTTATTTAGCATGCCACTACCGGCTCCCTTTTTTTTTAGGAACAACTAAGAAATCTTTTTACCCTTATGTTGATTTCGAACAATGTACTCCCCAGATTACAAAGTTTTTAGATCTCCAGAAGTCCCCTAAATTTCTCTTTTTTTATCGAAAAAAACCGCCCCCTTCTATTTAAATTCATTCGGTTTATATAAAACAAATTTTACATAAAAAATTAACAACCCCTTACTCTATTTTGCATATCTGAATTTTTTGGAGAGATTTGCGCCTGATTTTATGGGATATATGGCAGATTTGAGTGGTTGAAAGTATAGGTTGGGACATGGGGATGTTGGGTAGATTAGGTTTTTTTTATTTTTTTATTTTTAATTTATGGATTTTAGATTGAATTTAGGGTTATTTTGGGGTTTCAGGTTATTTGAGATTTGGTGGCCGTAATACGAGCAACGACGGCAGTGGAGGAGAATGGTGGCGCGATAGATTAGGGTTATTTAGTTTTTGGGCTGGGTTAATGGGTTTGGATCCGGGTCGGGTTTGATTTAGGTAATGGGTACTGGTTTGGGTCTGTAAACGGGTTATGACAGTTGCCCCTCTTTGCTCATTGTTGTGTAACAGCATTAGAGCAAAGACTAAGAATGACCCGTTTTGGTCCAGTCCGACTAGGCTTCTACTCTGTTGACGTATGTCTTCGTTCTTCTGTAGATCTTCTTTCTCTTTGATGCATGTCTTCTTTCTTGTCTTGGTTAATCTACCTTGTCACTCTTGGGAAGCAAAATCTTCGAAATAGGGGGTTGTCTGTTGGGGAAGCAAAATAAGTCCAACTTGCTACATTATTGATAATAAGCTAATACCTAAAGAGAGTTTGACCCAGCTGCAACACCGACGAAGAGGCAGGGCCGATGGATGAAAGTTCTGATGTCTGATCCAACTACAACTCTGACGAAGAGACGAGACCAGAAAATTGACAACTTCTTCCCTGTTTTTTAGGTACAACATTGATACAACTAGAAAGTTAGTAAATTTTGACCAAGCTACAACACCGACGAAGAGGCATGGTCTAAAGTTAGTAATGTTGATCCAGCTACGACACCGACGAAAAGGCAGGATCAAGAGTTAGTGAATTTTGGTCTAGCTGCAACACCGACGAAGAGGCAAGACCGAGAGTTAGTGAATTAGGTTCAGCTACAACACCGACGAAGAGGCAGAACCGAAAGTTAGATTTGACCAATCAAGAGTTAGTGAATTTTGGTCTAGCTGCAACACCGACGAAGAGGTAAGACCGAGAGTTAGTGAATTAGGTTCAGCTACAACAACGACGAAGAGGCAGAACTGAAAGTTAAATTTGACCAAGCTACAACACCGACAAAGAGGCAAGGTCTAAAGATTTGATCCAGCTACGACTCTGACGAAGAGGCATGATCGGAATTTGGTTGAAATCTCATTTTGATTTTTTTCTCTCTCTTTTTCTTTTTTTTCTTTCTTTTTTTCTCTCTCTCTCTTTTTCTTTTTTTAAGATACAACATTGATACAACTAGAAAGTTAGTAAATTTTGACCAAGCTACAACAACGACGAAGAGGCAAGGTCTGAAGATTTGATCCAGTTATGACACTGACGAAGAGGGAGGATCGGAATTTGGCACATTTGGTTAAGCTACAACACCGACGAAGAGGTGGAACCATAAAATTAGATTTGACCAAGCTACAACACCGACGAAGAGGCAAGGTCTAAAGATTTGATCCAGCTACGACTCCGACGATGAGGCATGATCAGATGGTTTTCTTCTTCTTGTTTTTTCTTTTTCTCTTTTTTTCGATCAAGCTACAACTCTGACGAAGAGGCATGATCAGACTTTGGCAAATTTGGTTCAGCTGCAACACCGACGAAGAGGCAGAACCTTAAATTTATAAAGTTGGATCTATCCACACCATCAACGGAGGGGAATATCAGATTTCAGCAATACGAATCTTATTATACCATCAACGGAGGAGCAAGATCGGCAAATGATAACAACTTGATTTTCATTTTGATTTGATTTTTTCAGATTTTTTTTGTTTGATCCTTTGTTTTTTTCCCTTTTTTCTTCTTTTTATTTTTTTTTGATTTTTTTCCTTTTTTTGCATTTCTTTTTTTTTTGCATTTTTTATTTTTTTCTTGATTTTTTGATTTTTTCTTATAACTAAAAACAGATTCCAAGGAAAAGTTTGGTCCAGCTGCAACACCGACGAAGAGGCAAGATCTGGAGAGGATTTGATCTGCTACACCACTGACAGAGAGACTAGATCGGCAAAATGTGAGACCCGTTACACCACCGACAGAGAGGTAGGGCCGAATGGAAAATCTGATCTGCAACACCACCGACGGAGGCAAGATCTGAATAGGATTTGATCTGTTACACCACTACCGGAGAGACTAGATCAACAAAATGTGAGACCCGCTACACCACTGACGGTGAGACAGGATCCAGATGGAAATTTTGATTTGCAACACCACCGACGGAGGCAAGATCTGGATAGGATTTGATCTACTACACCACTGACGAAGGCAAGATCTATACTAAGTTGGCATACCACCACTGACGGGGGCATGATTTTATACTAAGTTGGCATACCACCACTGATGGAGACATGATTTGCAAGATGTTGGATGACTGCGCCACTGACGGTGAGACAATTGTATGAAAAAATTTACTATGTTTCTCTATCGGGCAGAGGTAAGATCTGGAATGAGTTGTTTCTGTTGGCAATAGTGATAGTCGGGAAAATGTTGGCGTCCGTCACACCATCGTTGGAGGAATCAAATCCTGAAAAGAAAAAACATTGGTCAGTAATTGTCAAAGATTTTGTCGCTGATACTTTTTATTTTGGGTGTTTCAAAGATCTTCTTCGTGTTTGACCTCCTTCAAGACTAGGGTTGGCCCTCTTGTCATTGCCCCCATGCCGAGGGTAATCGGTCTTTTCCGTAGACTGTTATGTACAAGCAAAATTGCATGAATGTATCTAATTTTATGTCTAAATGCATGTGTCTACCCTAAATGCATGGTGACTTCGGTGTATGCACTTAATCTAAATGTATGACGTATGCAAAAATGATTCCATGCAAGATAAATGCAACTACATGCATGAATGTGACACGATTATTTTCGATCCTCAAAAGGATGCCCCTGACTCCTTACTGGTCTCGTTAGGATCTTGGTTTTTCATGCAGCGGTGCCCCGACTTTGTCCTAGGTTCGATCACCTTTCTTTGAATATTTCATCAGGGTGCATGCCCCAACATTTTGTTCGTTCTATGTTGTCGTCTGAAATTGCTCTTGTAGCAAATTTGAAACTTCTATGTTCGCTTTTTTCTTTTTTTTCTGAGGGGCTTTCATTGTCTTTATGAATATATTATGTTGCCCCCTAGGTCGGGTTCACAAATTTGTTGTGTTGGGTAACTTATCTCTTTCTGATCAATGCGGAGCAGTGATGATATGTAGTTGTCGAATGCTTGTTTCTGAACCTTGATGAAGAATGCCCCCAAATTGAAGTCTTGTCAGAGATATGGTGTTTGCAGCAGACGCTTTCGGGTATGCCCCAAGATCGGGCTTTTGTAGACGTTTTGTAAGGTGCTAAATCGACCAACTTTGTTGTATCAGATGGGGTAACCCAGGGACTAATTTTGAAATTTCAAAATATATGCATGTAAATGCGAAATGCATGTCCTAGATGTGAAAGTACTGGTTCAAAAATGGTTTCCATGGCTCAACTTCCAAACTCACGAGATTCATTTGCAACTTTGAATATTGCCTTGATATCTAGAGTGCTAGATTTTTTCTCGATGATAATTTTTTTAAATTGAGAACCAGTCGTGAATCAACATTTCATTCTGGTAAAATGCAAAAATTAAAGTGTTATGATATGTCATGCAATGAATGCCAAAATGAACATATATGATGTGATCACAGAAATGGGTCAATCTGAAATTAGAATAATCAAATGAGCAAATTAAAATAGGGTAAAAATGAAAGATTTCTGATCGGGTAAACCACTTGAACCAACACCCCCAATGCAATGCAAATGCAATGATGTATGCAAAAAAGGGTAAAACAAAAAAGAAAACGAGTCGGTACCGGATAAGATCAATAACACATAAATAGAAAAACAATTTAGATAAGGTAAACAAACAAAACAACCCTATTTACATCCTGTCTAAAACACCTAGGTTATCCGCATGGCTCTAATAGGGTGGGTTTCTATTTGTTCTCTACATACAGTGTTGGTGCTAAGAGGTACCCAAATTGTCCTTGCTGTCCCCTACTAAGAGTAGCAAGGCCCCCGGTCATCACCCATTATAGGCTCATTTCAACCGGGTTCAATTCAGTGGGACCCATTCGCTTATGCCTGCACGAAAGAACGATATCCTTACGAAAGCATAAGGTACTTGAGCCCCGAAGGTACTTGCTAGGCCTACACGGAGGAACGATATCCTCACGAAAGCATTAGTGTTTTCCCCCCACTTAAAAGGACGGGTTTATATGCCAAATTTTAAATGCGTTAAAATAAACGCACAATTATAACCGATGTTACTTTAATAGTTACTTTAATCCGGAATTTCCAATATTAGTAAAGCGATAATTATTTAAAAAGCTCGACTCTCTTTTATTTTTGAAAACAAAAAAAAAATGTCCCCAACGGAGTCGCCATCTGTAGCGATGTCCCCCTCGCTAAAAAATTGTGGTGGTTTTTTTTCTTTTACTTTATTTTGAAAATAATGTCTTCCGCGTGGGATTTTAGAAAAGCCGTATTTTATTTAAAAATTGGATCGCCACCGGCCACTCAAGGTGGACCGGACACCGTAAAAACCAGAGATTTTAAAATGTTGGGTTCGGGAGTCGGTTACGGATGGGGAAGGATTAACACCCCCACACCGCCCAAAATTGGTACTTTAATAATTACCGCTTTATTAATATTAGACTTTCCAGATTAAAGTGACGATTAAATTAAAATTTGGTTAGAAGTGCGAGTATATTTTAAAGGCCCCGTTATCCGAGAATAAACGCCCAACCACTATCACTACGCCTGATACTGGCCCATTTACGCTCGGATAAAAGGGCACCGCATTGACAAAATATATATCCATTATGCAAACTTAAAAAAACATGGCAAATATAAATAAATACATTGCGATAAAAATATAAATAGATACTAACATAATAAAAAACTAATATAACATAAATAAAATACTAATCTAAAACATACATACATAACTATTAATTTAACACATAAATAAAAACAAATCTAACATAAATAAAATACTAATCTAAAACATACATACATAAATATTAATCTAACTCGTAAATAAAAACAAATCTAACATAAATAAAATACAAATCCAAAACATACATACATAAATATTAATCTAACTCATAAATAAAAACAAATCTAATATAAATAAAATATTAATATAAAACATAAATTTAAAACATAATAAATACTAATCTAAAACATAAATAAACATACAAACTAAAAAACACAATTTTAAATTAACTACTACTTCATTAAATCATAAAAATCACAACACAAATAAAAAGGAAAGAAAATATACCTAACTAGGAGCTCGAATGACGAACTCCGGCTGAACCCCACCGAGATCTACCACGATCTCTCCAAAAAGTAACTAGATCAGATCCAAAATAGGACACCGATCGAACCGGTTAGGACCGAGGACATTGTCCCGGTCCTTGGCTAGCCGGGAGCCTAAACCCCCTTATTTGGCATGCCACTGCCGGCTCCCTTTTTTTTTAGGAACAACCAAGAAATCTTTTTACCCTTATATTGATTTCGAAAAATGTACTCCCCAAATTACAAAATTTTTAGATCTCCAGAAGTCCCCTAAATTTCTCTCTTTTTATCGAAAAAAACCCGCCCCTTCTATTCAAATTCATTCGGTACACGACACATGTAAAATTTCTCAATCATCTGCTGACATGTGGCACACGACACATGTAAAATTTCTTGAGTTGAAAAATTTAATGATGTGAAAATTATTTAAAAATGTTGACTAACCTTGTCATTATATTGTAAATATATGAATAATTTTTTTTTTAAAAATGTTACATATCAATTTGTGACTAGATCAAGGGGCCAACAGTAAATTTTATCAAACAAAATTTTTAACAATATCAAAATTCATGTATGAAATTAGAAACAACAAAATTATTTGTATGATATTAAAGAATCGAGTATAATCCATATATTAAACAAGTATTTAACCTATAAAATATTAATTTTATATTTGATCTACATCACTTAATCTATGACTTGAAATAATAAAAATAAACGGATATATATACAAGCAACGCACGAATAAAATACCAGTAGTATAAAAAAGAAGAACAATGTGAATCTAACAAGTGTCATAATGAAAAAGCGGATGATGTTTATTTGATGAGATACAAGCTTAAATCGCTTTATCTACGAAGTGTATGTACATTGTTAAAGAATTAATAATATTTATGAATATATACTACCTTATAATCACCTTTAGACTATTCAAAATAAAAATAAAAACAATGTTTTTACCATTTTCACTTATTCTCTTTGATATGTTTATATAATTATGGTGCTACTAAGTCTTGGTCGCAAGTTCAATTGATTTTTATATAATTTAATCGCACCGTATGTTCTAAATTATGATATTGATTCTACATTTGTCTCAAATTTTAAAATATTTTAATTTCATTCTTAAACTACAATTCTTATTTTAACTTGAATTTAAATTTTTAAACATTTTAATTTAATTCCTAAATTATGATTTATATTTTAAATTAGTCCATATACTTTTAAATGTTCTAATTTGATCCCACATTTCCAATACATGTCAATTATATCTCATGATAATAAAGTTTTTATAAATATTATTAATTGTCATGTTAACATTGATGATTATTATGTAATAACATGATACAACATAAACAATAATTTAGGGATAAAATTGGAACATTCAACAGTTTGATAACCAATTTAGAATGTGAACTATATTTTGAATATAAAATCATATCCTTTAAAATTTTAAGATCAATTTAAAATAAAAATCATAATTTAAAAGCATGTGGCAGAGTTAATTATATATATAACGCAAGAACAAGACGGTGGGAGGCTAGGGTGGAAGTAGCGTTAAAGGAAAGTACGATATATAGGGGTGGACAATACTCAATTCTACTTAAAAAAATTATTTGACTCGACTCGAGGTGAAAAAATTAACTCGTTTTGACTCGATTCGTAATTTCATAAACTTGACTCGACTTGCAAAAAATTTAAATAAAGTTTGAGTTATGAAATGAAAATTTGAATAACTCGAAATTTTTAGTAATTAGTTTTTTAGTTTTCATATTCGAGTCGAGTTTGTCAATTTTGCATGATATATTATGTATATTACATGTGAAAATATCAAGAAATATATATGTATATTATATATGCATATAGAAAGCCGTTAAAATTGAAATCAATATGTGCGTCGCCCAACCCTAAGTATATACATATAGAAATATATATGTGCACCGCTACGTATATGCATATAGAAATACATACGAAGAAATATATATATACAATTAAATTTGTATAGAAACTCGAAACTCGAATCGATTCGACTCGACTCAAATTTTATAAACTCGGCTCAATTCGAACAAATTTCAAATAAAGTTTGAATTATAAAATAGAACTTGCTTACTCGATTAAGTCAAAAAAATTAAGTCAACTCAACTCGATCGAACACTCAACCCTAACAATACCGACCAATTCTGGAAGTCAGGGACCTCAAATCTCATAACGATTCCCTTAATCACGACCCTTCAATTGGTTGGGTCCGTCAGTGAGATAAAATACCATTTATTTTTTGAATTTTATATTTTTTTATTTGGTATCTAAATTTTTATTCATATTAGTTTTAAAATTTGATAATTTTTATTTTTATTTTTATTTTTAGTACTTTTAATGGCATGATACAACTCTATCGTGTCATGTCAATAAAAACACAAGAAATTAAAATTTACTAGTTAGTTGAGTGAGTTTACCATTAAAAATATTAAACTGTAAACCGATTAATTAAATGACATTAAATTTTAGTTTGATAGTCAATTTATGTTAGTAGAATAATGAATACTCATACTTAGAAGTGTATCATCTTTTGATTTTATGAATAAAGAGAAATTTAAGTAATTTAATCATTGTACAGAAAAAAATAATGAAACTTGACGTATATTAAAATAAATACCTTTGGTGTAGAGTATAATTTGTATGCTTTGAAATTTAAATAAATCATAAAATCTAGAAAACCTTTTTTCATGGTATAATTTATGAGGCATGATTTTTTTAAATAGTCTAAAAGTAATTACAAGGTAATATCTATTTATACATATTTTTAATATTTTGACAATGCGTATACACTCTGTAAACAAAGTAATTTGAACTTGTATTTTCTACGATAAACGTCACCCCTTTTAGGATGAAATATTTACGAGGCATTAAATATTAAATGTATTAACATTTGAACAAACTTATCCAAAAAGTCATGAATGGGTTCACCTATTAGTTCCACCGATCACTTTATTTTCCAGTTCCTCAGCACTGCACCAAACGGGAGATGCTAGGACAAGACATCTGTGCGGTTAAAATATGGCCATATATAAATTTTTATTAATTTAATAAGAATTTATATAAGATTGTATAATAATTTAAGTAAAATTAAAATTTTTATTAACTGTATAAAATTTTATGTAATAACATAAATTTTTATCAATTATGTAAGAATTTGTGTAGATTTACACAAATTATTGTACTATAACTTAAATTATTACCATTTGAATAAAAATTCTTATCAACTGAATAAAAATTTATATAAAATCATCTCATTTTAACCGCACATTCAACGTGTCTCACCCTGAAATTATCTTGCACAAACAGATAAACATAATCACATTATTATTTATCTCTCAATCCAATTCCACTGTCACGTCAATTACCCTATCTTTTCAAACAATTTTTCTTTCATATTATATAAATAATGATAATAAAATTAAAAAAAAAAAACAGCATTTCACGAGCAGAGCAGGCGACTCATTTTTTTTTTTGCAAAAACAATTTACAGTTTTTTTATTAGAAAAAGGTCATCCACAAATTAAAAAAAGAATAATTAAATAGAAATTGAGTCCATATGCCAAATAAAAACACCAAAACAAACAAATCCCTTAGATCTCAACCTAAGTTGTGGTGGAGATCCAATCTTCTGTTACCATAATTCGTTTGTTCCCTAAGATTTTTTTAATTGATTCATGTGATGTTATATAAATTCTACAGACCATCAGTAAATTAGATGACACAACATCAATGGATTTGATATCATCTTTCTGTTATGTGTTATCATTTAGCTTATTAATAAAATATAATTTTTTAAATAATCTAAAGGTGATTACAAGGTAGTATATGTTTATACATATTCTTAACCTTTTGACAATGCACATACATCATATAGACAAAAATAATTTGAACTTGTATCTTTTCGAATGAACATCATCTGCTTTTCTACTGAGACACTTGTTTAGTTCAAAAATATAAAATTACACATTAAGAGTTCATTAAATGTAACATTATTTTTAGGATTAGAATTATCGAAGGTAAGATTATTTGGAATGTTATGTTTTCTTGTATGATTCATTTAGCCAGATCATATAATTATGGTATTTCGTAGATAAAATGTAAAATTATCAAGGAGTATATTTTACCAAAAACCTTTGCGATATATAGTTTTTTAGATAAGATTAAACTTTAATGTTAAATTGGAAGATATTTGTATGAAAGTTCATAGAACTCATTTTATAGGATTGCACTTAAATTTTACATTTAACATGTCATTAATAAAACTAGAGTTAATTTTTTTTTGATAAAACAAACTAGAGTTAAATTGATCACCAAATTTTTGATCATTTTACTTTCATTCCCAAACCATGACTCTAATTTTAAATTGTTTTTCAAAATTTTGGATATTTCAATTTCATACTCAAATTATCGTTTATGCCATATCATATTATTGCACAATACACATTAATGTTTACATGACAATTAACAATTTTATAACAATTTTACTAACATAAGACATTAGCATATATTGGTAATTTGGAGATAAAATTAGAGCGCTTAAAAATTTAGGGAACTAATTTAAAATGAGGGTCATAGTTTGGAGATAAAATTGAATTGTTAAAAAATATGGAAACCAATTTAGAATGAGAAATATACTTTCAGGATGAAATTAGAGCATTCAAATGTTTAGTGACCAATTTAAAATGAGAGTCGTAATTTTATAAATACATGATAAGTCATTCCAAAATGTAATATTACCGAACCAAACTCGCGTGAGTATTTTAGACTAATATTTTAGACTAATATTTGTTATATATTTGATCAATTAATTTTCAATAATTTTAGACTAAAAGAGTATTTTTGTCTATGAGTTCAATCTAAAAAAATCAGTTTCGCTCCTCGTCGAAAAACGGATTCAATGTGGCCCCTCAGTCCGTGAAATAGATCAAATTGACTATTTGATCGATGTTGATCGTTACGGTACTGACGTGGCAGTGAACGATGATGATGTGGTGGTCCGTGATGATGATGTGGCGGTACACGTAGGATGATGATGTAGCAGTAGACTACTACGTGTAAAAAATCAATGATGCCCCTTAATTCGGTAAAAAAATCAATTATGACATTGAATTCAGTTAAAATAATTAATTCAGCCCCCACTACCATGTTAGCATTGTGAATATTAATTTAATCGATATTGTGAATTGAGGAGCTGGCTAGCTGCATTGGATGTGTTTTTCAGCAAGGAGGGAAATTGATCTTTTAAATTCAACTCCGGGGCAAAAGTTGAAAAAGACTTTTTCTTTCTTGCTTTTTGGACATAAAAGATTAACCTTATTGTTGAATGCAGGTAACTATTTGCTATCAGCGTAAACAAAAAGGGGGGAAGAAAGCTCGGGAAACTCATTAAACCTATTAAGTCTCCTCCTTTCTCTCCATCTCCGTTCAAGTCACCGGAGTTTAAGAACCAGAAAACAAAATCCCATTTCTACTTGGCCTCAAGCCTGTATCAATCTTCAAGCAATTATATCGGAAATTCAGTATATTCCTGCATAAAGGAGATGCAGTATTAGACGTGTTTGTGCGCGCGTAAGCTTTGGTTTTAATAATTTCTTCTGCAGTTTTGATTAATCTTTGAAGGGTGAAAATGAGTGGTTGAATTAATGCTGGCTGTGTCACCTTTGAGGAACACAACTGAAGATGAAAAGAAAGGAGGGATGGGGATTTTCACTCTCAGCTCGAAAGATTTCCCTGATTTCGCCGACGTGAACTTACTTGAGAGTATCAACTTTACGGATCTCTTTGTTGACGGTGATGTGTTGCCGGATTTGGAGCTTGGCCCTGAAATACTCGCCGGACTACCCTCCTCCGCCGGTGAGGAACCGCAGACGAACACATCGGTAGAAAAACCCGATGAAGGTTATAATAATCAAAGGAAAGAGGAAGAAGTTAAGGTTTCGGTTTCGGGGTCGGGTTCGAGCAAAGACGAGGAACCTGCAGTTAAAACAACTTCCGAAGATGCAGATAAGGGAAGAAAACTACAAGCACAAACAAAAAATCAAAATCAAGGGAAGCGAAAAGTGAAGGTATATACATATAATGACTGAATTTGTTTAGGTTTTCTCCGTTTCTAAGGTTTTCTTAAAGATGCTTGATAAGTGTTTGATATAATTATTATGTGAAGGTGGATTGGACGCCGGAGCTGCACAGGAGGTTCGTGAAAGCAGTGGAGCAGCTGGGGCTGGATAAGGCGGCGCCTTCGAAAATTTTAGAGCTCATGGGGATCGAATGTCTCACTCGCCATAACATTGCCAGTCATCTACAAGTGAACACACATCTTTTTTAATGGTGAATGAAGTTTTGATGGAGGGTTTTGGTTTGAAATTGATGAGTGTTGTGTAGAAATATAGATCTCATCGGAAGCATTTACTAACTCGTGAGGCGGAGGCGACGAACTGGACTCAAAGGAAGCAGATCTACGTTGGTGGTGCCGCCGCTCAAACAGGTGGAGGCAATCCTTGGCCTTCACCCATTATGGGGTTTCCGCCCATGTCACCGTCGTCGTCACCCATGCACCAACAGTTTAGGCCTTTGCATGTATGGGGTCATCCCACTATGGATCAATCCTTACTGCACTTATGGCCTAAACATCTAGCCCGGACATCATCTCCACCGCCACCACGACGGCCCACGTGGCCACCTCCACCGGTTGACCCCTCGTATTGGCACCACCAACACCAACGTGTAAGCTCTTTTACATTGCTGATTAGTGATCACTCTATACAGAGACGAAACTAGAAAAGGACTAGTGGGAAACATTACTCAAAAATATTGAAAATTTAAACGATCTCAATAAACAATGTTGATTTCCGTCTTTATATATTTGTTTTCTGACTCTTATAATCTCATTATTGTAGGTAAGGAATGGGGTAACCCCAGGAACACCATGCTTTCCACAGCCACTGGCAACAACGGTAAACAACCTACTCACTCATTGTTTAATTTGGAGGTTTCTCACCTGTTTGTTTCTTGAGAATCATGAAAAGGAAAAAAAAGAAAATGATGATTGCTAGCGTTTTGTATTGGCATCTGAAATTAAAATTATTTGGTGCTTTTGAATGCAGAGATTTGCTGCACCACCGGTCCCGGGCATTCCTCCGCACCAGGCCACCGTATACAAATCAGACCCCGGCATTGGCGTCCTATCTGGTCCCCACCCTCTCATGGACTTCCACCCGGTTAGTAGCTTTAAGTAAGTGTATATAAAATTACCGTCTGTATATAAAAAAAACAATTCTATTGATTTTATCTTATCGGATTTACCGACTGTATATAAAATTAATTAATCAGTTACATAATGTTGTGATTGTGTAACAGTCGAAAGAGAGCATAGATGCAGCAATAGGAGACGTTTTATCGAAACCAGGGCTGCCGCCGTCTTGCGACGGTGTTTTGGCAGAGTTGCAACGCCAAGGAGTCCCCAACATACCACCCTCGCGTGCTTGATAGCATTGCATTGTATGCGGCAGCTAGACCGGCCATTTTCAACTCCTCGGCTCTGCGGAAAACCTTTAATTCGACGATATTAACTATATGTTAGGTTTCATGTAGAAATCTTAAACTTTAATTTTAAATATAAAAGCATAAATAGGACCAAAAAAAGGAATTTCTATTATACTGTTTATGGCAGGCCTATCAAGAATTTCCATTCAACAAATATAGAAAAATATACTTCATTGAAAAAATACAGAGTTTTGTTTATTTATTTGAGTTATACTTAGCAATACGAATTTAAATTCAAAACAATTTTCCTTGTATTTGAATAATTAAAAAAAATGTAAAAAAAATATAATTATTTTTTAAACAATTTAAGGGAAGGAGAAATTATCAACCGAAAGCTATAAGCTTTTAACCACATACTCTAAAAATTATTAACAAAAATATAATTATTTAAATTATATTATCTATTGTATTATAAAAGTTATAACTTTTTTAATAAACATTTGATTGATAAAATGTAACTGACAGCTTAACGAGACCTATTAAAACTGATAAAAATGTTTAAAATATGCGTGATTACTTCAACTTTTACTTCGTAGGGATTAATTAGTAGTATCCATTAGATTTTTTTTCTCTTAAAGTATTTCTCTAATTTTTCTTTAAAGAGTTTAACAGTTGTTTGGTTGAGTAAAAAATTAAAAGGAAAGAAAATTAAAGGAGAGATCGTTTTCTTTGCTCCTATACAAATATTTTTTTCTTCAAATTGAGTGAAAAATAAGAAAGGAAATTGAAAGGTAATTAACTTTAATAATAAAATTATATTTAAAAATTCTTATTTTATTTTAAGCATATTTATAATTAATTTTTATGATTTCATCAAATATATTTATTAAGATTTTATTTTATTTAGTTTAATCCCTAAAAATATTATTTAATTTAAAATTTACTTTTATTTGTTTTTTATTTTATTATTAATAAAATAATATTTTTGTTCACTTTAATCCCTAAAATATTTACTTAATCTGAAATTGTATCTTATTTGTTTCTATTTTTTATAATTTTATCTAATATTTTTATTATAATTTTATTTTTGTTCAATTTAATCCCTAAAATTTTATTTAATTTAGAATTTACCTCTACTTTATATTTCAATCCATTATCTTATAATAGCAAACTTACACTTCAGTCACTAATTTTATAATTGCAATTAAGGATTTGTTTTAGCTCGGATTAACCTGAAACTTGGTCTATATGTCAATAATGATATTTATTTTATAAAGAAAGGTTTATTTTCACTTTTTGAAAAATTGACTCTTGTATTTTATGAATATTTTTAAATGGCCCATAAACTACTTATTTTTTACAATTAACACTCTATTTCAAATTCGATTTCAACATGAATTTACCATTAGGTCTAATTGGAATTAATGAGTCTAAAGCAGACCTAAAATTGAGTTTTTAACTTAAAATCTAACTTATGAATTATTTACGTTTTAGTCCCTAATCCCCAATTCAGTTAAATTTACTTTGATTTGAACTTCTTTTTTTTTTTTAGCAAAACAGAGGTATACATTGTTTCCACTTATACTAAATTTTTATTTAAGTTTTGAATATTTTTTGGGCTCAAGTATTGTAAAATTACCAAAATGTCTTTTTGTTAAATTTTTTATTTTCTAAAGTTTTTAAATGTTTATCTTCTTGGGTGACTTTAACTAATTGTTTCCCCTTTATATTCATGTTGGTTGTTTACCTTCATGTAATCTAATATGCTTTTTTTATTTGTTTTAGGGCACAAATGGGTCATCTGTAGCATTCAATATTCGGGTTGGATTCGTTTGTACCGTGTATTAGGTGTTACATTAACAATCAAACTCTCGGGATTATATTATAAAAATATTAGACTAAATTATGAAAATTAGAAATAAATATAGTTTAATTTTGGATTAAATAAAAAATTTATGGACTAAACTGGACAAAAATAAAATCATATTAGAAATATTGGACTCAATTATAAAAAAATAGAAATACATATAGGTCAATTTTGAATTAAATAAAAAGATAAGGATTAAGTTGAATAAAAATAAAACTATATTAAAAATGTTAGATTAAATTATAAAAATCAGAAACAAATATGGGTCAATTTAGATTAAATAAAAAATTTTAGGGCCTACATTGAATAAAAATAATTAAATTAAAAATAGTGTACTAAATTATAAATAATAAAAAAATTATAAATTTCAAAGCTTAATTTTCTTTCGTATCATTTTTTTATTGTACCAATCAATAGAGAGAGAAAAAAAAAACTTATTTTTCTTCTAATTTTTTATTCTCCCAACCAAGCACATCGATGAAAAAATATATATATTTTCATTCTTTCTTTTTTTCACCACTTCAGTTTTTTATCCTTCCAATTTTCTTTCCTCTCTACCAAACAAAGTCTAAATGTGTTATTCGACGACAATTTTTCTTTATTTTCTTCTATTTGTTCATTTTATTTTCTTTTTTTAATGTATTTACTAGAGTGAGCATTATGACTTATTTTTTCGCTATGTTGGCCCATAGAAGAAAAACATTGGTTGCAAGCTTTAAAGTTGCTTCATGTCCATGAAGAGGATCAAACTCTAGAGCACTAACTAGTAGGAGTGGTGCGAGAGTTTGATCCTCATCCTGTATATGCAACAACTCTAAAATTTGTGGCCAACGCCTACCCCTAAGTGAGTCAACATAACACGATTAATTAATCATTGAGTTCTCTAATAAATATCTTGAGAAACAAAAACAAATAAAAAAAGTAAGATGGTGGCACTAATATCGTCGTGGAATATGATTTATTGAAAAAAAAGCATAGAAACACTTTAGAAAAAAAACTGATATTCCTCTAAATTTAAATTTTTTTTCTTGCACAACTTGTTACGTTTGTCTATAAGTCTTTGTGACATAATATTCGTCTAACTTATGATAATCTGGCATTTGTATAACAATAATAACGACACACCCTTTTAATCAAAAAAGACCAACAATTTAATATAATTAAAAAAAATTGTGTATTTTAATTTATATAAATAAAATTTGAACTATGAGGGAGAACAACCGTAAAAGCCGAAAATGGAAGCGGAAAAAGGCGAGTGAAAATGAAATGAGAAATTGCAGCAGCCACAAGATAACGCGAGAAAAAAAGAAGCGACCCACCAATGTGTGGAAGTACCCCGAAATCCAACATTTGATTTTGATGCCATTGAATATGACGTTGACTCTCTCATTTTTCCCGTCAAAAAAGTATATATCACATATATTTATAGATATATGTTTTTCTTAATTCAGATGTTGTGAATTCAAATAATTTAAACATTTAGATTTTAAAATTATTATCTCTTTAGATTTTGAGTAGATACAAATAGTTACCCATATGTTTATTATTTGAATTCGTATAATTTATACAGATGTAGATTATAGAGTCAAATATTAAATTTAATTTCGGATTACAAAATAGAGAATATGTTTATATATGCGGACCTTAGTCATGCAATCTTTAACTAATTCGTATTCATGCGTATTAAGATATTTGACATATGATTTAAATTTTTGAATTCATTTTTTACGGATTTAGATATCTCACCGATAATAATATTTAATTCAATTTCGAATGTAGATATACTCACATAATTTACGGATAACTATATTTAAATTTTTAGATAGATTTACGGATTTAAATTTGAATAATTTAAAAATTAAAAATATCCAACCTGCTGCCATTTCTAATAAAAATAAGAAGTCTGATTGGTTTTACAATTTTACTTTTCGCTTGATTTTTTTATTATCAGGTATGATGTCATAATAATTGGTACCTGTTCATTTTTTATTCAGTATTTTTTTAACTTAGACGTAATCTACATTCAAGAATTATTGTTGTCATTATTATATTTAAAAAATATTTTTTGTTAGATTTCTGGGACCGATTTGTAAGGATACCAAATTTTTGCTTAGCTATGGAAAATACAAATTTATTCACAGTACATACCAATAGAGTTTATTATTGCCAAGTTGACGCCAATTCCTCGTTTCCTACTCTATCTAGTCTAGAATAGAAATTCTTTATCTTTTTTATGCCTCTATATATATCTTACATTAAAAAATAAAATTTAAGATTGGGATTTAAGGTCGTAGTTTAGTGTGTAGTGCAGGGACGGAGCTAAGATCAAACATTGAGAGGGGTAAATGTCTATTAAGCTTTTAAATCTAAATATTAGGAGGGGTAAAAACTTTATTTTATTACTATTTAAACTAAAAGGGACCTTAAATGCAATTATGCCAAAAAATTCGGGCCATGTATAAAATGGCTGGGCTCCGTCCATGGTGTAGGATTTAAATTTTAGGATCATATTATAATGTTTAGTTCTTTAGTGTTGGATTGTTGGGTCATAGATAGGGTAAAAAGGGACAAGTGATTTTTGTTCATTTAGACTAATTTTTTTCATGTAATTCAATTCAAGTTGGGAGAAGACACTAGTTTATTTGTTTTAGTTAAAATTTAGATTTTTAAAATCTATAAATAGGGTCTTTCATTATATATTCTTCGCCACATTCATAAATAATTTGTATAAAATAGTTGAAATATTTATATATTTTGAAGAGTTTTTGTGAGTTTTGTTGGTAGTGTCCGATTTGCATATTTTTGAAACTACTAGGGACACAGATGATAGTTACAAAACTTGTAATTCGGTTAAATTGAATTATAAAATTCAACTCGGTTCGAATTTGAAATTCAAATAAATCGAGCAACTCAATTAGATTAACTCAAAATTTGAGTTTTTTTTGGAGTCTAATTAATTTCATTAACCTCTAATTTTGATATTATGACAAAGATTTAAATTATGGGTAGGGCCGCGTTCTCAGTCGCAATGTGTTTATCTCAGTTGCGGACATAACACATGTTATTATAATCATTATAAATTGCTAGATTCTGCAATAGGTAAACAATGTCACTACCATTGTATAACGATCATTACTACGATATTGGACCGATATTTAAATCTCTATCCGTAATTCAAAGGCATAAGGGAGAAATGCCTTTTCTTGCGGGCCGAGGTCAGTAACGTCCAACGTATCAAAAAAAAAATTATATTTGGTTGATAATGTGTACATTGAAAGTTTGAAACCGATGATTGGAAATTTTAAATAATTCAACCCTGTAATATTAAGAACATTTTTTGTCTTTAATTATGTTTTTTTATGTCTCTACTAAAAAACACTAAAAATTTAAATTTTAACTCTAAATTTTACATCACACTCTAAAAAATACATTATATTCTAATTCTCTAAACCTTAATAATAAATTATAACCTTAAATTTTAAACTCACTTTTTTAAAGTGAGAGATCAAAAGGACGTAGTTTGAGGCAGACAATTTTCGTGTAATCTTAGTATCTTCCCTTGGCATTAATGTATGAGTTCATGAGTATTTATCAATTCATGAAGGAGGGAAGCAAAAGAACAAAAAAAGAGAAGAAATTCTTCATAGCAAAACCTTGGCTTTATAACAAGTTAAGGCCCCACTTGAAATTCTCCACGGGTTTCATCATTCATGTCATGATACACGTTTTAAGATTATATTGTAAATCCATTTATAAACAAGATTTAAACATATTTTTTTATCCTCGAACTTTAAAAATCATTTTAATCTATAAATTCATGTTAAGTTAGTCTAAACTCAATCGATAGACATGTCTAGTTGAAATTATATATACGAGTTAGGATCTAATTACATTATTCATAAAATTTTGCACGTATTTAAAACTATTAGACAAGTATAAGTTAATGATTAAGATTAAACATTTTTTCCTTAAAAACCTCTATATTTCCAACTTTTAACTCAACAATTGATGATTTTAAATTAGTGTAAAAACTATTTTTATATACTATAGGAGGACATACTCATACACACAAGCGGCGTGCACGCACACACGTATCCATACATATGTAAAACTTTTTAGTTTTACACTGATTTAAGACCATTGGGTGAGTGTAAATTGATGACTATGATTAAAAATTTTCCTTCCACTAAATGGGATTGAGCAATACTCCTATCCTGTTTATGAGTGTTTTTTTAATGAAGCCCAAATTATTGTAAAAAATGAAAAGGAGTCTTTTAAGGGGAAAAAAGAAATGGATAATCTCAACCACAAACTTACCTTCATCAAATGGTCCAAAATTAATGTAATTTTTCTTCTAGTTTTTATATTGTGTAAGTGAATCTAATCTTATAGATAGATAGATAGATAAATAGGATCAACTTATACATAATGTAAAATACATAGTTTTACACGGTTTGTGTATCGTTGAATGGGTGAAAATGATAGCTGAGATTAACTCCTTACTCTTTTTTTCCAGTGATAATCTTCACATAACTTATTGTTAATCCTAATCATCCATTTCACTAATACGGGTAGAAAGAGAGGTTTCTTGTATTTCATGAGAAGTGTAGGTGAAGAAATGGAATTATGGGTTTACATAGTATATGATATTAGAATATAGTTTTTAGCTTTATGAATACTCTAGGGTGACATTGGACCTTAAACCTGTCTCTTTCTATCAGGTGGTGAAACATAGCTCTACCAATTACTTTGATTGCCGCATCTCCACTCTTTTCTTATTATTCATTACAGTCTTTTAAGTATCAGCTTTTTTTAACATTTAACTTGGCCTTTAGACAGAGGTTAAAAAACATAAAAGCCACGTTTATTGTGTTACAAGTTTCCCGTATGCTGATACACAAGCAAAAACCATAACTTATGATCCAAGCAATCCCCTTCTTTTGCTTTGGATAGAACCTAAGATACAACAACACTCGTGTGAAAACGAGATTTTTGTTAGTCTCTTTGGAGTTTTTAGGTAGAGTGATCAAGTAAGAGAGTGTGCTTTTCAAACCACTAAACGTGGAGTTTCGATATCACTAGGGTTTGAATTCTGAACTTTGAAATAATTTGTTTCAAAATTTCTAAAACTCTTATTATATCTGAGTACCATTATCATCATCTTAAAGATATGTCTCATAGGATGAACAACGACACCATATCTATATCACAAGACCTCTTATTTTCTTTCTGACGTGAGATTAATGTCTCTCACCTCTTTAGAACATGATATTCCGGTAGAGTACTTGATATTTGAATGCAAAGTGTTAGGTAAAAAGTGAAAAGAGAATTTAATTCCCTTCTCAACCCTCAAGAGAAACAAGCTTTGGAGCACCAAAGCTTTAGAGGAGACCAGCCAAGTTTTGTCTCTCCACTTTATTTCTTTTTATTCATCTCTCTCTCCTCCTTTTCCTTCTACTCTTCCCTCTCATAGTATTGTTTATATTTTGGAGTAGCAGGGAAGAAAACAAAGATCTCCTCCATTGTGGAATGGGAAAAAAAAGATAGGGGGACAACCAGAAGAAATGACTTGGTGTAATGATTGCAGTGACGTGCAGACAATCGAGAGAGGCTCCCCTCCATCGTCACACAAAACTGGTATTGCTCAAAGGCACAAAGATTGCCTCCTTAGAGCATGCCCTTCTTGCGGCCATCAGATCAAATACCGTGACCAGGTGATTCTATGATTGTTATTTTGATTCTTTTGTCATGATTTCCACGAAGTAATGATTGTTAGTGTTAAATATGTGGTTTGTATTTAATATTCATGTGAAAGCCTATACGAAAATTGCAACGTTATAGGGTGGAATCCATGATTTGCCTGGATTACCTGCTGGAGTGAAGTTTGATCCCACAGATCAAGAGCTTCTTGAACATTTGGACGGGAAGGTGCGGTCTGATGCTCGTAAGCTTCATCCTCTTATTGATGAATTTATCCCTACTATTGAAGGAGAGAATGGGATTTGCTATACTCATCCTGAGAAGTTGCCAGGTGATCTTAATGCATACATACTATATGTTCTTTTGATGTTTTCTATGTCTCTTTTACTGTTCATATCTGGGGTTCGTCCCTACCCTCATGGCGGTGTCGTCTCCTGGATTCTCTCAATAGGAATACAATGAGCTTCAGTACCATCAAAATCCGGAGTTTTGTTCATGAAAAACTGGGAAAACATTCTGAAAATTCATTTGATATGATGGAAATGGTTAACCATTTTCCTTGCTTGAAGAAACCTGCTAACTAACCTAATGGCACTAAGCATTTTCCATAAGATAAAAGTTATTTATAAAGAACCAACAACTAGTTGGTCTAATGGGATGAGGCACTAGATTCTGTAAGCAAGTTAAGTAGTTTGGATCTGATTTTGTGAATGGGGAAAACTGGATTAAGAAGATAGCCTCCATAATGGGTCTCTACAAAACCTGATCTATATTAGTTGGCCAGTGGATCGAAAACTGGTGGTTAAAAAATTATATATGAGGAAAACCTTCCAACTAACTCTAGTAGTCTGTCCCATTTGCAATATTAATGAAGAAATATACTCCAACTAACCCTAATATTTCATCTTAGTTCCATTATTTATCAATGCCATTGACAAGAACCCGTTTCCTTGTGTGTAGGAGTAAACAAAGATGGCCTGGTTCGCCACTTCTTTCACCGGCCTTCCAAGGCATACACGACCGGGACAAGGAAGCGAAGGAAGGTCCACACCGACACGGAAGGCGGCGAGACGCGGTGGCACAAAACGGGCAAGACGAGGCCGGTTTTCATTGGCGGAAGAGCCAAGGGGTACAAGAAGATCCTGGTGCTTTACACCAACTACGGGAAGCAAAGGAAGCCGGAGAAAACAAATTGGGTGATGCACCAGTACCATCTCGGGAACAACGAAGAAGAGAAAGACGGCGAGCTCGTCGTTTCGAAAGTCTTCTACCAAACACAGCCTAGACAATGTGGTTCGATCAAGGAATCCCTAAAGGCACAGAGTGGACACGAAGGCTCTCACCACCTCAAGAACAACAGCAACAATGGGCTCGTCCAGTTCTATAACCCTAACCCTTCTTTCATTTCCTTCGATCAAGGTGGCCAAAGCAGAGCTAACCCTAGCCAGCTTCTTCCCCACTTTGCTGTCCATGCTGGGTCTTGCATTCCTTAACAAATGACATTACATACATATACATATACATATACATATACATATACATATACATATACATATACATATACATATACATATACATATACATATACATATACATATACATATACATATACATATACATATACATATACATATACATCTACATATATGAGTAATTATATCTTGCAACGGCGGTGGAAACAAATTTTCACAAGTGCCTTAGTTTTAAGATTTTGGAATTCAATCTAGGGTTAAAAGTTTAGGAATCTAGGTTTATGGGTTTAGAATTTAAGAGTTATGGTTAAAATTTAGATTTTATATATTAAACCCTAAATCTCTAGTCATATTACCCTAAACCTAAACCCTAAATTTTAATCATGCACCCTTAAATTCTAACACCTAAACCATAAACTCCTAAATTTTTATCCTTAAGCTAAATTTATAAACCCTAAAACAAAAGTACTTGTGAAAATTTTCTTTTCACCGTCACTGCAAGAAATATTTTCCATATGTATGGACCCAGAGGCAAAATCAAATAAAGCATTACTTGTTGACATGATAATAAATTAATATATAATTATCCAAAAAGGTTGGGAAGAATAAGGAATGAAGAGCATTCTTCACCATGGAAGAATATCAAAGATTTGGGCATAACCACATCCTTTTTGCTATTTCGAGTTCCTGCTTTAATGGATGTTTTGTACAGTGTAAACAACAAGATGTAAATGTGTCACATGCTTCATCAAACTTTAATCTTGGACAAGTTTAACTTTTGGAGACTGTGCAAAGATGTGATATACTTTCAACATGTAGCAGTCTATTAGGTTTTTTATTCAGTGTATACTTTCTTCTTTAAAATGTATTTTGAACATTTCAGTTCCATTTTATCCTTATATTATCTTTTCTGGTTGGAACTTTGATTTCATCGTTTTAGTAGGTACAATATAAGCAGATGGAGTTGGAACTTCAATGTCAGTCCACTATGACACCTTTTTCCATTAATGCAAAAGAAAAAATAATATAAAATGAATTCTCAAAAACTATTGGGTAAAGCCAGACTTAATCTTAAACAGTTTATCAAAGCCTGATCCAATTTGTGCTCTGGTCCACTTAACGACCCTGTTCTACCATTGTCCAATTCCGAGCTTAGCCTCTCAATAGCTATACTGCACGCTTGCCAATGATCTTCTCTTAAGAGAAAATATTTAAAATTACATTGAAGATCTACTATCATAAAAGTAAACTATACACATATTTGGGACATTTTTTTTATAATCATTCAAACAAGAATTAGCCACTTGAGTACATAAAATGGAATAGAATTCGTTTATATCTTTTCTGCGTCTCTTTATATGTCTCATCAATAATTTTATGCTACGTGTATTATTAATAAAACATAACTTTTACACATAACATAAAATTATTTGTAAGACATATAAAAGAAAGTTAAAAAATCTAACCAAAAGTCTCGAACAAAAGATAGATACGAACAATACCATTAATCGACAATGAAAGATAAAAAATCATCAACACTAATATAAAAATGCATATAACAATGAATGCATGTTGACAAAACGGTCATTATCACTATAACATACTCTAACCACCCTAGTAGGATTAGGTAAGTTACCACAATTTCAATCAATGATCCATTCAATTAAAGCTAGTGAGTTCAATTCGTTTTAAGTCTTTCTTGCTCATAAAGTAAGTATTCGAATAGGTGAGGACCCAATAGACAATGCATGATGCACCTACTAGATATATTAGGACCGATAATGCAATTTGTTATCGTAATCAATACCATTTAGGACTTACTTGTTCTTCAAGCAACATTTGAACTAGATGGAAAACACAATAGAAAATTTCAACATTCAATGTAGCTATTATGCATACCAATAGGTGATTTACATCATTTACCTATGTGACCTTAATCAAGCATACATGCTTTCAATGTTATGTACATCATTCGACTAGGACAATAAGTGACCAAAGTGGTTCATGTCTAAACATGTAGGTTACTACATTTACTTGTTGTTAATTAGCCAACTTCAATAGGTCTACTCAAACCAATACATGTATAATCCAACCATGAGAATCTAACATTAGGCTAACAAGCATTCAAGCCTAATTAAGTGTATACATATCCATTTATACATACAATACTCTTTATAGATCATAGATGAAGTTAATTTATACAAACCATTACTAAGTGATCATGAATATACATGCCTTAGGTGCCACCATCCTAGGAGAACTATAACAAGATGAAAACATACTCTTTCAGGCAAAATGTGACTTGTACGAGCTTAGACTTCGGGATAAGATCCAATATCAACCTGAATCGTAGTAAAGAGAGTTGATTAAGCAAAGCTTAGCGAGTGAGTTCAAGTTACAAAACAATCAATACAATAAGTCTCAACTACGAACCATCTAATAGATGGTATGGTTCCCCCATCAATAAGGAACCATTCAAAACTCTATAAACAATACTAGATGCATTTGCTTAATTTTCAATCCAATATCAATACAAGGCTTGAAATTTAGACATGCTCAATCATCCAATTCGAATAACATTAGCCATAACATGTCATTTGAACATAATCAATGTCTCAAACTCAAACAATCTCATATAAGCAATGTTCAAGCAATGTCTCAATATCAATAGTTCATGGCATTCAATTTTCCTTTACTATCAATCAATGCAATTCAATATAGCAATAGATTCAATGTACATGAGGTATAAGTTCATTTTAAGTATAGCCTTGAGAATCGATTACTCAGTCTAGATACTCGAATCTCCAACTAAACTGTTGCCAATAACAATAATCAATATGGTACAAAGTACCGGTCAACTCCCTCCTACTGTCGCCAATGACCAATAACAATACTTCCCTCCTACTGTCGCCAATTAGGGGCCAATGTCCCGGACCGTAGTCCACCCCGATAATGAGCTCTATAGACTCTATGGCATGCCAACTATATCTATGACCGACTTGAAACCAAGGCTAACAATAGTTATGTAATACCCCAAAATTTACTAAGTTGATTAAGGGTCATTTAGTACTAAGATAATAGCTTAAAAGCTAACTTAGTGACTAAAATGACAAAAGTGCGAGAGTTAGGATTTCTTTAATTATTGGTTTTGGAAAGGAAATTTCTAAGGTTTAAAGGTATCATGTGATAGATAGTGAATTGAATAAGATGTTCTTAAATTTTGGTTGAATACCAAGGAAATTTGGAATGAAAATTGAAGTTTAAAAGTTTAGTGACCAAAATGTAAATTTTGAAAATTTTATGGCTAAAGTATAAATTTTGGAAAAGTTTGGGGACTAAAGTTGTAATTTCCCAAAAGTTATGGGTTTTTATTTCATAAATAAATAGATCACCTAAGGGTGTGAATCGAATGCAGAATTTTTGGTTCGATTTGATACTTCGATTATTGGGAAAATCACAGTTAAAGTTTAAGTGGAATTCGTATACCTGGATCGAACTGGAAAATTTTGAAATTTTACCATATGATAGAGAAAGGTTATAAAAGTCATTTCCAAGTGTTGGAAATATTTTTAGTTCGATTCAAGATGAATCCACAGTTTATTTCTGAGTAAATGATTATTTATCAATATATTGGATCGAATGGAAATTTTGGAGACTGATCCAAAAGATATGGAAAAATTCATAAAATATTACTTTATGAATATTTTATTATATTTGGTTGGATTCCAACTAGATTTAGTTAAATTTTTACAAGAATGGCAAACTAGTAAATAAAAACTAGTTGGAGGGCAAATTGGTCATTTGGCCCCAATGGCAATTTTGAAATATTTAACAAGTTATAAGGGCAATTTTGGAAAGATAAAATGGAATATTAAATCTTGGCCCTTGATTGATGATAAAATCAATCTCAACCATTGGATAAAAGGGGCAAAACTGTAATTCCACTATTAAATGAATTTAATATTCATTTAATAGATATATGTGTAAAATAATGGTTTCCAGCAACAAACGTGAGGTCTAGGAAAAGAAAGAGAAAAATTTTCCAAGCTCGATTCAAGCCCCGAAACTCAATTTTCAGGTAATCTCTTCAACTACAAAGTTGTTCTACTCTTCAAGCTCTATCTTTTGATATCAATAATTCATGGAATCCATGCTTGATTGATGAGAATTTACATGAGAAAGAAATTAGGGTTTATGGATCAAATTGGGGCTTTTGAGATTTTATGATTCCATGATTGAATTCAAGTTGAAATCAAGCTAGTATGATGTTAAAAATCATGATATCTAGTTGGGATTTAAGTTTTACATGTTTTGATTATTATGAAGATGATTAGGGTTTATGGATTCAAGTTTAATTTAGGGTTTGTGATGTTGAAATAATGATCTAGTAAGCTTGAAATGTTGTTCGGAAGCAAAACCCTAAGTTAAATTGCATTGGGACCATTTTGGCAAATTGAAAAGTTGAAGGACCAAATCTGAATTTGTAGAATTTGGAGTGTATTTATGTTATTAATGATGTTAGAGATAAGAAAATGAAGTTAGAATGCCAAATTGATGTTGAATTGAATTAGTTACCATTTTGAAAATTTGTCAAAGTTAAGTGAACAAATCGAAATGGAACTTTTGTATGGGGGCTAAATCTGATTTTTAGTTGTAATGATGGAATTAAGGTAGTAATGTTGAATTGAGGACTAAATTGCAAAGTTAAGAAGCATGGATCCTTATCTTTGCATTTTAGTACCTACTTCGGTAAATAAGGAAAATTAGGGAGAATTATTGTGAATAATTATTTGGTGAAGAATGTGATGAGTTGGTGGTTTAAAGCTAGTGATTGGACTAAATTGAAAAGTAGAGAAGTAAGGAGAAGTTAGTATAAAAGTTGAAGTTGTTTATGGAAGTTGTGTAGAAAAACTGGTTTATGACAGTAACTTTGAAAATTCACCATAAATTCTACAAAAATGGTTAGAAGGTGAATTTTATACCGATGTAAAGATTTGTTCGTCTAGTTTCGTGTCCAACAAACGGAAACTGATTTCGAGTTCCGAGTAAAAAGATATGAATTTTTAAGTGGTGAAAGGTCAGAAAACAGTATAGCAGGCTGTTCCGAAATTCAATACTGGAAATTGACTTTGAAAATTCTCCATAAATCGTACAAGTTGAATTTGGGCTATTAATTTATATGGTTGAAAAGCTTATTGAATCTAGTTTCTATCAGAACAAACGGAATCGAATTCCGAGTTGTAGGTTATTTTATAGAAATATTTCTTTGGAGGTACTGCAAACTGTCAGAAAATGAGAATTGATACACTTTGTATCTAAGGTTGATTAGTAAGCTTGAAAAGGGTTAATGGAAGTTCAAATTGGTCACTAAGGACCATAATGAGTTTTTGAACAATACAAGGAAGAAAAGAAAATGTTTGGAGATTTTGTGCTCAAATGATTATATTGGACAATATGTCTAAAATATTGTTAGATTGGGATCTAACAAATATTTTACTTATTTGAATTATGAAGTTAAGTTCGAATCAAGGGAGGTTCGAGGTACAATGGAGGAAAGGGTCAAAGAGGACTTAGTGAGGCATACTAATACATGGGTCAGGTGATTGCAATGCATACATAACATTATACATGGATGTTTCATACATCACCGGTAGGACTTGCGATGAGTCTACCTGGTTTATATATTGTCATGATAATTATGTCATTGATCATACATTTGACATACTTTAAATATGTCAAAGGTTGAAAATAAATGCATTGATCACTAGTTATTGATGATGATTTACTATTAATGTTATTCAGTTATGAACTGCTTCATGTTAATATAATTGATATACATTGCCATGGATGAAATATTTGATGATATAAAGCCCAAGTATGATATAGAGGTTCAAAGGTATAGTTGGCTAGCCATAGAGTCATAAACAGCTGTATAAAGATTCTAAGCACTTTAGGTAAAGTGCAAATTTTATAAATACTCATTGAGGAGTATACTCATGCATGGTTTGAGTATACGGACTTATTACGGGTACTAAGCACTTCGGAGTAATTTCATAAAAACTCAATGATGAATATATTGTATATTCCGGTAAGTAGACAGAAGCACTTCGGTGCTAAGCACTCCCTGTAGAGTGCAAATAATATACATACTCAAGAAAGATTGGGTATGGGGGATGACTCGTGTACATAGAATCTCTTAACTCGATACCTTGGGCTAAGTAAACTGAATTGAAATAAAAAAATAGAATGATAAGCTTGAAAGCTTGCAGACAGAGCTGGAAAAAAGGTATTGGTAAGCATTGAAAGCTTACGGATGGAAATGGCACCAATATTGGTAAGATCTAATCTTATCACTTTGATATACATATATGCTATTACATATTTAATTATGTTAATGAGCATGTAATGGTAAGGTGATCATATGCATTATTAATAATTAATATTGAGATTGATATTGATATTATGACAATTGCACTTAAATTTGAATTATTGCCTCACTAAGTAAATACTTAGCGTGTAACTGTTTTACACGAAGGAAAGAAGAACTGGTTGGAGTAAGGAGCATATACAAACATTATCAATCAATAATAGATACATCAGTATCAGTAAGATATCTTTTAATATTATTTGGTATTTAATAGTTGGCATGTATATTAAAAGGGTATGCCTGCTCTGATAGAATTTGTATTTTATTTGGTATCTGGATGAATTTTAAATCAGACAATTTTTAGGCAGTTTTATTAATTATATCAAGACAAATTAAATTGATAAGTTGCTGCCTGAAAATAAATTCGATTTGAAGATGAAAATATTATTTTTAAACTTTACGCGAGTAACTAGATTTGTAAATAAAAACTAAATACATTGTAACATTTTTAAAGAAACAAAATTTTACCGAGTTACAAATGTAGAGGGTTTTACAAATGTTTTGTGACATCTCTGACTCGTATTCAGCTATGAATACGAGAAAGGGGTATTACAAGTTATCACTTTCATTCAATTAGAAGCATGATTCGATTCAATGTGCACATTTAGTGCCAATATCCCCTTTCCATCGAATAAGGTTCAAGGCCAATTTTAATATCAATAGTCAAGCAATCAATATATCAATAGTCAATGAGGGTATGTCAATCAATATGTCATTAAACAATGAGTTGAGTTACTTCTAATTATAACAAACATGCTTCATTTCAATAGAGTTCAATTAAGCAAGAAGTATATCATGGAAATCAATTGTAATTCAAGCATGCTTCTCAATCAAGTAACCACTCAAAACTTCTCAAAAAGCACTTACCTTGCTAATGCTCAATAGCAAGCTTATTACACAATTTATACTAAGAATCATTAAGTAATTCAAATCAGAAATGAACTTGGAGAGGTTATCGCTCTCTCCAAACTTTAAACTACACTCACATGAATTTTCCGAGCTATTGTCGATCCCGGATTGAAATCTCTTTCCCTTTACTAACTTGCTGATCTATGTGAGCCCATTTTCCCTCAATTTCCACTTGATCTATCATTCATACAATGCATAGTGTATTAGGTAAAGTCCAGCAACCATTTGAGTCATTATGTGACTTCATACACTCAAGCATTCAATTCAAAACATCAAGACTGTTGCTGCCTGGCAGCATGTACACTACTTACTTAAATGTTTATATCTTTTATTCTGTACATCGAAATTTCGAACCGTTTACACCGTTAGAAAGCTAACTTAATTGTCCTTTTAACCATATAGGCCTCACATTTTTATTCATTGTGAATTAATACAGATTTTTATTTAAAGACAGACCAAATTATGCTACAGGACAGTTTGCACTGTCCTTAGAGATTAATCTCTACAAACTGTTTTATAACTCAGAATTCGATTCCGTTTGTTGTATACGAAACTAGACATACTCATGATTCTGTACATATAAGATTTACTCCCTAATTTGGTCTATGTGATTTTCTACAAATTTTTAAACTCACTGCCCGAAACAGAGTCTTCTGGACAGATTTCCTTTAGCTAGATTCTAGCTTCATTAATCACTTAGACAAGGACTCTAACATGAGTTTTCAACATATACACTCATTCATACATGTCTAGGTCAGTCCAATTATGTGTCAAACTTATAAAAACAGGGCAGTTGAGCAATATTTTCGAATTGATTCAATAAGACATCATCTCCTTGGAATTTCCAGTAACAAGAATTTCAATTCACATATCAATCATCCATTCTAATTATCATCTAAGTTTTTCCAGCAACTAACATAACAATTCATCATCAATTTGGTTAATGACAACATCAATTTCAAAGGTCATTCGATTCTAATGTGTTCTCACTAGACATATATACCAATTGATTCAATATAAGAACACGTATAAAACTCTTAATCAATTCTCAATTTCCAGCAATCAATCAAACATTTCTCATGCCAAACAATTTTTTATAATCACAAAATCAAAGAGGAATTCATGAACACTAAACATTACCTTAAAATTGAACACAATTCCAAAGCTTGAATCTATGAACATGGAGTTTTCTCACTCATTTCCTTTCTCTCCAATTTTGGTTCATCTAATCGGCCACTAGGGAGGAAGATGATAATGGATGATCAATTATCTCCCCCTAAAATGACTAATTTGCCCTTGATTATCCAATAATTAATGACATGTGTAGGGGCATTGAGGAATATAGGAATTTATCATGCATTCATTCATTTTGTTATTTGTTTCGATTTGGTCACTTTTAATTTAGGTTATCACTTTTCCATTTATAGCATTCTAGTCCTTATTAACTCGACCTAGTACCTTACTTTCAATCAATTAGGGATTAAATGAAGGCATTGTAGTAACTTCGTTTATGCTAGTTTTGAGGATATTACAATCACAACTCAATTGCAAACAAGAAACAATAATTGTAAGCGCAAATCCAAATCCAACGCGACGATCTAAAAATTATAAAATTGTCATTAAATTTATCAAAATATACAAAATGATCATTAAATAATTTAATTGCTACTCCATTTTATAACATCTAGTGACTATTTATAATAGTTCAATAAATTTAGTGACCGTTCTATAACAATCTAATAAGTTAAATGAATAAAACGATCACTTTTTGGTGCTGGGCGAAGAGATACACTAGATTACTTAGAGAAACATTTAAAAGCATGTTTGAACTTGGAATAATCAAAGCTTTTTAGTTTTATGCATCAGAAAATGCCTTTTAATTCTAGCATGACAAACCAACAACAACAGTGGAGATGAAATAAACGCTATAATGGAGCTCAAATGGGGTTCTGTGCTTTGCCCGCTTGCTTCATTACATATCACAGTTTTGAAGGGAACCGCCATTCTTTTATTATCAGCCAAGCTTTACAAAGCAGAAAAAAGAAAATTTCAAACTCTTGAAAATGTGTTCCATTTCATATCATATCATCATATATATCCATTAACAGACGACGGGTGACATATGGGCAGTACTCCGACGCCCAAAAAGTCCCTGGTGTGTCCGCCACTATTGTCTTCATTCTGCGTGCGCAGACGTTTTGCAGGAGGGTACATTTGCTGCAGTTGATTCAAAGTGGAAATGTCATGTGGGAGTTTTCCATGTTCGACACATACAGACTGTTGCTACACTTGGCTCCAAAGCTTCCTAGGAACGATGTGTCGGTCGATGTCGCACCGATTTGGGCGGCTTTCTGCAACAAAGCCGTGGCGGACATGTTTGCCGGTGGTGGTTGATGAGAGTGGAGCTGTTGGGTACTGAATAAGGATGGAACACTCACGAGCCGAGCTCCATTTTCCTTGACATTGTTCAAAGGAAGCGAAGTACTACTTGTTAGCTCTTGGGCATGACTGAATAACTGCTGATAGCCGGACGCCGGAGGATTCGAAGTCGACACTAGGGGATCGGTACCGAATATCGGTCCCGAATTCAAAGAACCGAATTGATGAATATCTTGTCCCATCCATAAAGAAAGTCCGCATCTTGTTTGATCTATGGTTTCATCATTGTTTGAAATTGACTTGAAGATAGAGGGAAAATGTTGAGCCATGGGATACTTGAGATTGCCGTGCATGCCGGAAGCTGCATTTATTCTAGCGGTCTCCTCGGCCAGGGCATCGCAGAAAGCCCGATGAGTGATGAAACTATCTCTTCTGCTCAACAAAATTTTCACAAAACTGATGTCAAATCATTGTTTTGCATAGGGTTGTAAATGAGTCTATTCGAGCTGGGATAGTGTTGCTTGAGCTCAATTTGGCTGATTAATAACTAGAGTTGAATTGAGTTTGAGTTTGAGTTTGAGTTTGAGTTCGAGTCGAGTGCAATAGTACTGAACTTGACTCGGATCGAGTTGAGTTTGACTTAGTTGTACACGAATAGCTAACAGGCCTGATCGCAGTAGGAATGAAAAAGAGTTTTTTTTTTTTTTACCTTGAAAATAGAGTACCACAGTCGCATTTGTATTCCCTGGTGCCGCAGGTTTTCGAGTGAGCTTTCCAATCTGACTTCACAGCATATCGCTTCGAGCACTTGTCGCACTTCCACTTCTTCTCCCCATGCTTCCGACAAAAGTGTTTCTTTATGCCGGTGAGGTCCCCGAGAGCCCTCGATGGATGGTGGTGCACGCAGGTCTTTTCCGGGCAAACGTAGACGCGTTTCCTCGGTTCTTTGTAGCCCTTTGCTTCAGCTTCCATGGCAGGTTATGGCCACGCCGGTGGAGTTGAAGGTTTTGGTCTCTTTGAAAACCCTTCCCGCATATTTCACACAAGAACCTGTTGGTCGCCATCAGAGTCTTTGGGGACAAGGCTATCACTTCTGCTTCAGGATCTGATATATAATATAACACGAATTAAAACAACGTTCACTCATTAAGATTAACACAAACAAACACACACAAAAACATATAGTACCTGGTGTTCCTGGTAGGTTTCTTTTCTTCTTGGCAAGTGGAGGATTGGATCCAGGCAAAGGATTTGGGACAAAAACATCTGAAACTGATGCTTCTGTCATCTTCTCTAACATCATCTTCTGATGGACCCCAGAAAACTTAAGATTGCTAACCGAAGATGGACTCTTGTTGTTATAGTTTCTGAACCCTAACAGCATAAGCTGATATATGCAAAGAAATGGATCTCTCTCTCTAAAATGTGCAGTGATTTAGATTATAATTACATGCTTTTAGGTGGAATATAATATAAGAGGGGTGAGGAAAGAGGTTGAAGAAACCGAGAGGGGGACATGGGTGGGAAGAAAGCTAATCTCCATACTTTTCCATTTGAAATGATTATCCCATTATTTGTATGTTTTCCGTTTTTGCCATTTTATTATTCTCACTTGCATGTATTGTATATGTGTGCATATATATATATATATGGGATAGAATTTGCTTACACTGAATTTAAAATTTTTATTTTTACATGTTTTTTGGATCGTTGTATGGCTCAGATTAACTCTTTCATTTTTTTTCTCAAGTGATAATCTTCACATATTCTATTATTAATCTCAACCATCCGTTTTACTCATACAATAATTTATACTGTGTAACCAGATCCTATCTATATATGCGTAAAAAGCCAGGGTGGGCATAGGGAGTAGTTTCCTCGAGTCAAATCATTCGTTTTTGAAACATATGTTTGCTAGAAAATCACTTGGTTCTATCACGAAATCTGCCATGCACATGCCCAAACTGTCACCGAGCTAAAATCCAAGACAAACGACGAAACAAACACACAATCAAAAGCGAATAGTCGTCCCATATCTGATCTCTTTACCCAATTGCTAGTTTTAGAGTTGCTGATATTTTTTATAACAAAAGGAATCGAATCTAAGACGCAATCGACTGAAATATAGTGCAGATTTCAATGATATTGAGTATGTATCACCATCTGTTTAGGAGCATGGTCCGATTCCATAGCAGATATAATTGAAATTTATATGACCATTAAACATGATAGTCTAAAAGAGAAGGATGGTAAGATTACAAAGTCTTCCCCTAGAGCTAAGTTTTTGATTTAGGGAGGTAATGTTATCGATAAAGGCATTGGAACTTTGGGAGGGAAGAGGTTAAAAGACAGTGAACTGACAAAGGCAGTGAATATTTGGAAGGGAGAGCAGTAGGGCTGACTTTGCCTGCAGATCCATTTAATTATAATCTAATGATTTTTTGCTTTCTGGGTTTGTTTAATATTAAAGTTTTGGAGTTTTGCTGTTGAACTGTGGCGGCACCAGAATATTCTCTCCTTCCCCAACACTCCTAAAAGGCTTCAACTTTCAAGGTTTTGGTCTTCTTTGTCTCACACTCACATTACCATATGTTTATTCATTCATCTCTTAGATCTCTCAATTTAGGGTTAAAAAGAAAACCCTAACTATTTTGATCTTCGACTTCAAGACAAATGGTATTGGGGGAGCATTTGTTGGTTTAAACCACGAAAACAGACTAGTCAATTGGTTCAGTTTCGGTCTAGACGGTCCAATTGGTTTTTTTTAAACTGTTCGATTTGCGTGAATTTTAAATCAATTTTTTTATTTTGTCAAAAATAGATAACCAATCAATCGAAAATTGACATATAAAATAATATTTTAAATATATTTATATTATATATATAATTGTAATACTCAAAGTCTCAAACACTACAATTGATGTTGTGGTATGTTAATCAAAAAAGTTTATCAAAGTTATGTTGATTAAATTAAGTCAAAGTTAGTCGGTTCAATTTTCTCCTAATATATTGGTTTGATTGAAAAACCTTGTGTGGTTTGTAGATAATATATATATATATATAAATAAATAAGTTCTTAATCAACTTACATTGTCCCTTAATTTATTTTACCATTAATCTATAGATTATTATCCTATACACTGGAGGTGAAAATTAAAAGTTTTCATAAGCGCCTTAGTTTTAGGGTTTAGGGTATAGGGTTTAGGGGTTTAGCTATATGAGTTTATAACTTAGGGTTTATGGTTAAAATTTAGGGTTTAGAGGTTGGGGTTTAGTTTTAGGGTAATATAGTTAGGATTTAAGTTTTAATTATAAACCTTAAATTATAACTTCAAACCGTAACTTTTAACCATTATCTTTAAATTTTAAACCGCTACACCTAAACCCATAAACCTTACACCTTAAAACTAAGGCGCTTATAAAAGCTTTCAATTTTTACTACCAGTATATGAAATAATTACCCTTACTCTATTCTTAAATTCAGTCCGAAGCAGGCTTAAGAATGATATTTTTTGTGTGATATATGATTTGAAAGGAAGTGATAGATGATGATATGGTATAAGAGTTTCATATAATCTTTTGAAGATATGTGATATATTTACGTATTGATTATGTAGAACTCATTGGATGGTTTCAATGTGTATATTTTTTAAAGGCTAAAAATAAAAAATATATATTACATATAATCAGAACATTAAATTTAAGAAGGATCCATTTATTACTATATTTATAAATAAATTTTAAAATATTTAATTTATTAATTTTATTTTGAATAGAATCAAATCAATCCAATTTAGGAAACTTTTTCTTGAACAAACCCGACATTCATTATTCACACACAAACAAGCATACAAGGAACAAAGAGAAACAAAACAGAGAGTACAAGGGAAGAGGAAAAGACGAAACACAAAACATCAAACAACAAGAACATGAAAACCATAAGAACACAAGAAAAAAACCACAACAGACAAATACATCAAAAGCAAAACCAGGAAGAAACGCTACAGAACTGGAAAACAAACAAACAAACAAACAAACACCCAAAACGAAGGGGAGAAGCCAGGTCCGACGAGAGAGGGACCAACACACCAAGCCAGCTACCGATCTTGAACCTGCATGAACATTTCTGGGGTCACAGAAGGATAAAGTCGCTTGAAGAAATGCAGCAAGAAATCGAACAGCTTCATCGTGTTCGGATCTGAAATCATCAATGACTGGAGGAGATTAAAAAATAGACGGGGAAGTCATCCGTCGAAGAGGGAAGCGAAAGACAAAGCCACCGTCAGAGGAACCCGGTAGAAACGGAGGTAAGGAGCCGAACCCATTCTCGTCTGCGATCCCAGCTTCCCCTCACCAAACGAGAGTCCGGGCAGAGCATTTCAAAACTAGGGTTTTCCTTAGGTTCTCTATAATCTTGAATGGAATCTTTCTCGAACTTGATTGTATTACTTTGAATTAGTAGGTTTATACCAGTAATAAACTTAATCTTTGAATTGATCTACCTAGTTAGGTTATACCAATAATAAACTTAATTTGAACCCTAGTATTTTCTCCTAAGGCAGCTCATCTTCTTTCTATTTTTATTTGGCCGACAGTCAGACAACCAGCAGCATCAGCTAGCGAGGGTTTTTGACATGTATGGAAAAGAGGCTCCAATTAAGTTGAATTAAAAAAATATTTTAAAGAGTGTTCATAATATATTTCTACCAAGATAAAAATATTTTTTAATTTTTTTTATATATTTTTGAGATTAAAAAATTTAAGGGTCTCGTTTTAATAAACTGTAGTCTGCACATGACTCTGTAAACTTTTGAACCGCCTCTAACACCAGCAACACTAGCTTTCAGTTGCCGACCGCCTATATTCTTTTTCCTTTGCTTTATTTTATATTATCTTTGTTTTTTGTAGTTTTCAAGTTTAATAAAAATTAATTTTCTTCTTGAAATAACAATGTGTCTTATCATTGCATCTAACACTTACTGGTAAATATTTCTATTTTTTAGTAACGATTTCCATTTAAAAAAATACGGGTAGAAACAAATATAAAACGAGACGAGAAGAAAATTGAAAATTAAATACACTTAATGAAGATAATATTTGATGTAGTTTGATTCCTTTGAATTATGTATATGATTCTTCAACACTTAATTTCTAACTTCTATAGGATTAAAACTACAAATAAGGGAATTATTTCACTTAAATAAATAAACAAACTAATATTATGATGCATCACTGTAGGAGGGCAGATTGGATCTAAGAATTAATCCATTACAGAAACCCACATGCTTTGGTTTATAAAAAAGTTGGGGAATATGCACCTTCTCCCCCCAAACTATTTTAAAAAAAATTATATTTTGTAAATAATTTGGTACTTTTGCTCTGCCTTTTTATTCTCTTTTGCGGTACATATGGCACAACCAAGGTGGTCTTCCTTACATCTCATCAAACCGGCAATTAAAGGCAACAATAACATTATGTTTTGATTATTTGAAACAATAGGCCCTCTCTTATCACCATTCACAATTTTGAAATATTACTAATAAAATCTGTTCACTAATTTTCACCATAATCGTGATATATATAAAGGGGCGGAACTTGGAGTAAAAGATTGAAGGACCAACTTAAATTTTAAATTTTTTTGAAAGATTAAACGAAAATTTTCAAAATATATAGGGTTTAATTAAAATTTTTAATAATTCTGAGAAGATTTAATGAATGTCCATAGCCTCAAAAATTTTAGTTAAACCCTCAATTTGAGACCTATATTATCCTTAAGCCTTAACCATATAGCATAAACATCTTTAACATTTTGGTCACATATTACCCCTAACCCTTAATGATATAGCATACACATGTTTAACGTTTTGGTCCCATATTATTTAAATTTAATCACCGTCATAAGTGAAATATAAAATTTAGCCACCCGCCATTATATCTCTACAATTAAGTTAAAAGTCAAAATAATAAATTTGTTAAACTTTGTCCTTTTTGTTTTTTAAGATATCCACTTGAACAAACCTTCCTTCTGTTAAATTTTGTTTCTTTTTTTATTCAGTATAATAATAAATTTAGCTCTTAATGTCTATATATTTTTTTAATTTTGACCATGATAAGGACCAAATCTTAATAACTCCTTAGGTCTTATAATAGGAAAAGATTGCAATCACAAGATATAGGTGTCAATCTTGTTATTGCAAAGCCTTAGATTGGCTGAAACAAACTCAGTATCGAAGACGACAAATTGTTGCTCTATTGACTCATCATCCTTGTGATTATACACAAACATGATATATATATATATATAAACATCTGATTGTTTTATTCAAAGTATTGACCATTGCATTAATTAACCCACTCTTGCTTGAATAACCCTTTTCAAATCCACAATTTCTTCATAGTAAGCTTTTATCAAGTTGCATGAAAGTTTTAAGAATCAGATCCACAATCGAAATCAAACTATTCCAAAATGATAATGTACACTCGTGCAATGCCATATGAGAGGATCAATGATTCTCTTTTTGGCCTTTTGGAAGAAGAAAGCTAAAGCAAACCCCACTCTCTTGCTTTGCACATACCATCTTTTTTAAAGAGAAATGGGTAGGGACTAGGACCGTCCATTTCATATTTCTTATTATATAAAATATTATTAAATCATGTAGTACCATAGTCCTATACAAACAATGAAAAAGAAAGGGTAAGAGTAAATAATGCCTAAGCAAACATAATCTAATAAGATTGCAATCAATTAAACAAGGTTTCCATCAACTCAACTGATTGGGAACACTTCAAAGTTGCACTAATTAAGGAAATTGGAGAAGACAAATGATGTGATGTGGGAAAATATATGGGAAGATGGTTTTGTTTGTTGATGGTACCAACTTCATATTGAGAGATTGAAATACCAACGATCAATTGACTTAATGAAATGAATTATTTCTTATAAAAAAGAGAGATGAATTACTGGATCATTTAAATAAAATTAAATGTTCGAATTTTAGTATAATGAATAAAACAAATTAAATTACGAGGGTTATTTTGTAATGAGTCTATAATATTCAGTCTGATTTAAATTAGTCAATAGATTAAATACCAATGATTACGAAGAAGTAAGTGGTTGAAGGATTAGAATTGAGAGGAAGGAAAAGACAAGGTTTCATTCAAAGCTTTTGTCAAAAGGAAAATTCAAAATGAGGCCCATTTGTCAGTGCATCAAATCAAATGGATAAAAGCTAGATTTTATCAATTATTATAAGTACTATTATTTGATATACTGTTAATATATAAGATGATAATTCCTATTATAATTAGAAGTTGTCATTTTGGTGCATTTTGGTGGAAAATGTTTACCTATGATGAAATTTGAATTTTTTGATAAATTAAGATAATTTTAAATAGGATCTAATTATATATAATATTTATGCACGATGAAATTTGAACTTGAATCTTTTAATAAAGAAACAAGGATATAATGTCTGAGATTGAACTTGTGATCTAATGTAGACAAATAAGATTGGAATAAATAAAGTAGTGTAGTTTAAATTTTACAACATGTGTATCGAATAATTTTTCAACAAAAGTAAGGGAAAAGATTTTTATTTCAGTTTTGTATATACTGGATAGAGTAATTTTTCTGAAAATATATATTAAAAATTATTTATAAAATATATATTTTACTTGTAATTTAGGGACAAAATATATCCATTTAAATGGTATTTTTATTTTAAATTATCCAGATTTAGATCTTGAAATATGTGGGTATGGGTTCACCATGCTTCCCTAGGTCACAAATGATCCCCAAATTCGTTCAAAACGCCAGCAGCAAACACCTCACCACATGGTTCATGCTACAAACCTTCCTCGAAAACACAATCACCGCGTTCTCCGACACGATATCGACCATGTCTTTGCTGCCCTTTTACGATGCTCAGTGGTACCATGAGGTTGTTGTTGTTGAGGCCAACTGTCGTCGATGGGGCGGGTCAAGAAGTCGTGTCGACCCACGGAAGAGGCCACGATTCGTACGGAATCGCTTGCTGCATGCTCGAAACTGATAACTTAAAGCTGCTAACAGGACAAGAACAATGCAAGCGAGTGCTTATGGGAGATGAAAAGGGAGAATATATATACACACACACGTACATAAGATGGTTTGAAAGGGTCGTGCGAATACCATAGATGCTTTCAATTTATTTTCTTGGATGATTTGGGGTTTTAGTGGGTTCGGGTCATTATTAGGGCATATGGATATTGGGTCATGAAATAGGGTTTGTAATGGGTGGGACTTTTATTTGGACAGGATAAAACTGAGTATCTATTTATAAGCCTTCTTTTTTTTGGTTTATTATACAATTAGTACTTGAAGTTGGTGGCTTTCCTCAAATTGGTATTTGAACTTTTTCCCTCAAATTGGTACATGAATTTGAAAGAAAAAAAGTTGGCTTATATATAAAATAGGTTTGTTTAGTTGTACCAAAAAATTAGGTGAGCATCTTGTTTGAATCATGGATTAAATGCGTCCTTATATAAAAAAAAAATGTGATCGAACGAGTCCTTATTTTAAAAATCGTGAATGGACGTTTTCAATGTATAAAATAATTTTAAGGATTTAAATGATTTCATGTTTTAAAAATAACATTTAGAATTTCAAAATTAAAGTTTGCAACTCTATCTTCCTCATAGGTCCAAATTTTCTCAAGTTTCAGGGATGTAGTTTCATCTTACCTGATTGTCACGACTGGAGTCCATCCAGTTAAGATAGATCGTCGGGCTTTTTTTATCCTGCAGTGGTGGATTCACGGATAGACAAGTGTCCACCATAAAATCTGAATTTTTTTATATTAATTATTTATTTTACTGATTTTTTTTCTTGAGATTATTTTTGTGTCTATCCGCATACAAATTATAATTAAATATTAACTAAATATGCATATATGTATGTCTACTTTAAAAAAAATATTTCTGGATCGATCAGTGTTGTCGTAGAAACTGGACGACAAATTGAGCTTCTTTCTTTCGTGGAATCCGTGATTATTACCAGACATATGGTTACATTCTGCATGCAGGGATAGAACTATCTTGTCCCTTGGGGGACTCTGCTCCCCAATTTTTTTTCTATAAAATATAACATTTTTTTTTACCTATTTAGACCCTTTGATTTTCAATTTATTTGAATTTTATTCTTCTTATTTTTATAATTGAGTATATCTTACCTCTGATAATGATTTTTGACTCTATCTCTATCTGCATATATAGTGATAGGATCTAATATTAATTGAAAAGTCTGATTATGCAAGTTGTTAGTTACACTAGGTGTAGCACACTGTAACAACAACTTATGAACATAATATATAAGAACACACTGATTTATTACATTGTTCGATGAACATAATTACATTTAATATACAGGAGCATCATTTTCGACCTGAGTTAACGACGAATCAGAGACTTAATTTTAACTAAACTAAAGTACGTAAGTTAAATTCACAAAATAAAATTAAGAACTTTTTTTATAATTCGATCAAAATTATCAAAACCCTAAAATTTTCGGGTTACAAAAACTAGGAACCCCGTCCCTTTTGTCACCTCCCTGAATGTTTGGGGACAAGCATTGTTGTATAGGCCCCAGGGGTTTAAAGAAATATATCCTCCCTTTGGACATATGAATGAGCATATGGAATATTTTGTACCGCTGTATTATTAGTTGTATTTAAGAATTATCCTAATCCCACCAGCCATGTTCTGCTGCTGTCCCAGCCAGGCTGCCAAAATCATTCAAACCACACATTTAACTAGCCCAACATCTGTTGAACCTCCCTCAGTTCAGTTCAGCATGTTTCTAGACTAGCTGTTCATGTCGCCTTAAGTCATTGTCCAATTAAACATTTAACGTTGTTGTACCAGGGCGGATGCATTTATCTCTGGTGTAGGGAGTATCCGCATATCTATTTTTTTAAAAATGAATTTAATTTAATGTTGTTTTTAAAAAACAACATTATGTTTAGTGTGTGAATGAGAAAAAAATTTGCATACCCATTTAAGAAAAAATATTTTAAATATTTATTCTTGAATTTTTAGATCTATAACTGTTGTTGTATCTCAGAAGTTTCGAAACCCAAAGTCTTATTTTTTTTAACATAAACCAAAGCCTTATTTTAACAAGAATGATTTCATATCAATTAATCCAAGAGATTAGTAGTTTTGTTCGCATTTCCTTGATCAATACTTGCTTCTAAACAACCAATTATTGCTTTGGGAGAATACAGCATGTGATTTGCTTGCCAACAAAAGATTTTTCCATTTCAAGTTGTTGATTAGCTTAAGTGTCAAATTGGTCCACTTCCAATTTGCTACACAATTTTTATATTTGTTGCCACTACTAGCTTAAGGAAAGCGGATGACCACTAACCACCATCCCCTATTAAAATAATAGCTAAAATAGGCAACCACCCTTCATCAATCATATTAAACATTGTCTAATTCAATAAGCTAGTAATTTATTAAATCATGGTCGGTTTAAAATTTAATAAGTTACATGTAATTTATTAAAATGTGATCTTCAATTTATAAATATGCTTATTAACTTGTTATGTATGGTACTGGTAGGCTAACTATTGAAAAAAAATTGAGTATAACAAGGCTCAAAATTTATAAAGTAAAATAGCAATTGTTGTTCTCATATGTTTTACCATCAACTTATGAACAAAAATCATATGTTCCTTCTCGGTGCTCTTATCTATGTTTCAACACTAAAAAATTACACTAAACCTTAAACCCTAAAAATAAGATCTAATCTTAAACATTAATCCTAAACACTAAATCTAGTATTTTAGTATTGGAACATAGATAAAGGCATGGACAAATGATTTTTGTTCCTGACTCATTGGCTTACTAATCTAGATCGAATTTTGTAGAGGCTCGATATGAGAGCGACCCTCACCCTCCTTACCTAGTTTTCTCCATTCACAACATCAAAATTTAAATCTCGGACCTTATTTAAATAACTTAACACATCACCCTACTGAATCAATTGATCTTATTACACACGTCTAGAATCAACTGCGAGTAATAATAAACCTGAATTGCAAACTGTCGCTGTTTATATTTTTGTTGTATCAAAGAGGATTTGAAGACTCTAAGAGTGTAGCCATGCCAGCTAATTCCAGCAATGTCCCACTCCATTTTATCCTTAAAACTCCCCCACCAATGGCTCTCCTTCACATATTCACATCCTTCTCCAACAAAGCAAAAAAGACATGGCTTCAACTCCTGTTTCTTCCATTGTCCTGTCTGTTTTTCTAGTTTTCATTGCCACGGCCTCAGCTCAAACAGCTCCAGCTCCTGCTCCTTCTGGTCCCTTGAACTTCACCGGCATCCTCGACAAGAATGGCCAGTACACCTACTTTCTTCGCTTCTTGGCCGACACTCAAGTCGGTAGCCAAGTTCAAAACCAACTCAACACCACCAGTGAAGGGTTCACCGTGTTTGCTCCGACCGACAATGCCTTCAACAACCTCAAACCTGGTCTCATCAACAGTCTCGACCCACAGAAGAAAGTGCAGTTAGTGTTGTACCACGTTCTTCCAAAATACTACTCCTTGAACGACCTTCAATTCGTGAGCAACCCGGTTAGAACCCAAGCCACCGGTCAAAACGGTGCGGCGTTCGGGCTCAACTTTACCGGACAGAACAACCAGGTTAACGTCTCGTCCGGGATGGTCGAGACGCAGATTAACAATGCGTTGTACCAAAAGAAACCTCTGGCGGTTTATCAAGTCGACAAGGTGTTGTTGCCCGCGGGGCTTTTTGAAGCTAACTCACCGGCCGCTGCTCCTTCACCAGCAACGAAGAAAGCATCGGGGTCTAAATCTAACTCGACCGCATCGTCAACCGCCGGTGAGCCGGCTGCTGCCGATAACTCTGGCTCGATGGGAAGGAATATGGGAATGGGTTTGGTCCTTGGGCTCGCATTGGCTTGCATGGGATTTCTCTCATGATCATGTGAAGTTTGTGTTATTTTGTGGTGTCGTCGGCATTTTCCATTTTGGTTTTTCAAATGGTTCGAAAAGGGTCTGATTGGGGTTTTGAACATATTCTCTCATCCACAATATTTGTCATTTTCCTTCATTTTTTTGTTGAATTTTCTTCCGCATTGATTGATGTTAATAATAATAATAATAATGATAATATGTGAGTCTGCAAATGCTTCAGTTTCTCCTTCTCTCTCTTTTATCATATAGATCCGAGTTTAATGTTATTTTCATGGAAAATATATGCTGAACGTGATTGGCAACTCATTCTGTAATTAATATCAACTAGTTTTTGAAGGGTCAACTTTTTGTAATTCAACACTGTCATTATTTGTTTATTTAACACAACATGAATCAAAGTAATGCTTTCTTTCTGCATTTCATTTAATACTAATTCATTGCATTTTCCATGTTGATGTATTGATATTAGAAACCGATATTTACTTTATGTGTGTCAGTAATTTTGATAACTAATAGCTACTTTTTAGGTTTTTATTAATTTACTTACTTTAGCAAGTAAACAGCTATCATTTTAGACTTTGTAATCCTTTTAAATGGATTGTAATGAAGAAGAAATAAAATGTGAGCTTGCTGCAACTTTTCATGTTCTATTTTCTTCTCCAAAATCGTTATTTTTTGCAACACATATTCAAAACTGGTTTTCTACATAACTGCAATTGGTTTTCTTGATCGAAACTGGTTTTTCTGTTGAAAACTGATTTTCTTGAACACCAACTAGTTTTCTTGGTCACCAACCGGTTTTCTTGAACACCAACCGGTTTTCTTGGTCACCAACTGATTTTCTGATTTTCAGTTAAACACTAACAGTGGTAATCAGAGCTTCTTCTTGAGGGCTATGAGGTTCTATTGCTATTTCTTGTGTGAGTGAAACACTGTGAGTTTGAGTGCTTAAGAGTTTTTTGTGAATTTGAGAGCTTGAGAGTTTCTTGGAGTGTTTTTAAATGGCTTCTTCAAATGCTCCTTCAACAAGTGTTTCTATTTTCACACAAACTCATTATCATGTTTGGGCAGTAAAGATGAAAGTCTATTTAAGATCTCTTGGCTTGTGAAAGGTTGTTGAAATTGATGAAAAACCACCAGCATTGAGAGCGAATTTCACTCTTGCTCAGCTCAAAGCTTACAATAAAGAAATGTTGAAGAATGATAAAGCTTTAACATGCATTCACTTCGGGTTAGCAGATAACGTTTTTACTAGCATTATGGATCTTGAAACTGCCAAGTGTGTTTGGGATAAACTCAAAGAAATACATGAATGAGGTGATAGAATAAAGAAAACAAAGCTTTTAACTTTGAAAAGAGAATATTCTATGCTACAAATGAAGGAGGATGAGTTGATTAAAGATTTTTCAAACAGGTTGATGGATATTGTGAATCAAATTCGGCTTTATGGTGAAGACTTAAAAGATGAAAAGGTGGTTGAAAAAGTCATGATTAATGTTCTTCAAAGTTTTGAAGCAAAAATTTCAGCTATTGAGGAATCTTGTGACAAGTCAACCTAACCATTGTTGATCTTGTTAGCAAGTTAGAAGCACGAGAACAAAGGGTTTCTATGAGAACTCTTATGCAAGTGAAGGTACTTTTCTTGCTACTCATAAAGGAGTAAAGTTCAACAACTCCGTAAAGAAAGCTGCAAGCTCAAACAAGAGCAAAGCTTTTCTTTCTTCTGCTAGTGGTCCGAATGAAAAGTTTCCACCATGTCCTATTTGTAAGAAGACAAATCATGTTGAAAAGGATTGTTGATTCAAGGATAAAGGCAAGTCCAGATTTCAGTGTACTTTTTTTGGTAAGCCTGGATATACTGATAAGTTTTGCTGGACTAAAAAGAAGCAAGCAAAGAAGCAAACTCAACAAGCAAATGCAAGTGAGAAAACCAGGAGCAGGATGAGCATTTATTCATGGTTTCTCATGTTGCTGAACCATCTCATAACTCTGTTTGGCTTGTGGATAATGGGTGTACCATTCATATGGCACAGGTGGCTGCATACTTCAACTCACTTGATGAGTCATTTAAAATAAGTATGGAGGTGGGAAATGGTGCTACACTCCAGTCCAAGGAAAGGGCTCGATTTTTGTGAATACTTTACAAGGTAAAAAGACTATCTACAATATTCTTTTTATTCCTAATTTAGATCAAAGTCTAATGAGTATTCCTCAAATGGTTAAAATGGCTTTAGTGTTTAGTTTAAGGGTGATGTTTGCTGCATATTTGATGTTTCTGGTTCTAAGTTTGTCGAGCTGAAAATGAAAAATAATAGCTTTTATTTGAAGCTTGATGTTGTTTGTGAACATGTGTACTTCACAAAAGATGATGTTAGTTCACTTTGGCATAAAAGGATGGGTCATTTTAACCTTAGAACCTTGAAATATATGCATTCAAATGATTTTGTGACAGATTTGCCTAAGCTGAATGTTTCTGATGATAAATGTGATAGTTGTCAACTTGGAAAGTCATGTAGGCAACCATTTTCTCTTAATGGTGTGAAGAGAGCAAATATGAAATTAGAGTTGGTTCACTTTGATTTGTGTGGTCCCATGAAGACTTCTTCTATGAATGGCAACAAGTATTTTATCTTGCTTATTGATGATTTAACAAGGATGTGTTGGGTGTATTTCTTTAAGTCTAAGTTGAGTGTGTTGTCAACATTCAAAGAATTCAAGAAATTTGTTGAAACTCAAAGTTACTGTAAGTTGAAGGTCTTGAGAACAGACAACGGTGGAAAATGTCTCTAATGAGTTTAATGATTTTTGCAGAGACACTAAGATTTATCATCAGCTTACTATTCCTCGTACTCCCCAACAAAACGAAGTATGTGAACGGGGGAATAGAACTATTTTAAAGATGGCAAGATGTATGTTGTTTGAAAAACATCTTCCTAAATTGTTCTGGGCAGAAGCTGTAGCTACATCTGTTTATTTGTTGAACGAGTTACCAACTAAAGCTGTGGATGAAAAAACTCTTCTTGAAGCTTGGTCTGGGTCTAAGCTGTCTGTGAAACACCTTAGAGTGTTTGGTTCAATTTGTTTCAGTCATATACCTGCTAATATGAGATCCAAGTTAAATGAATGGGCTTGAAAAGTCATCTTCATTGGTTATTCTTCTCAATCAAATGGATACAGAATTTATAATCTTTGATGAAGATTCTTATTGGAATTGGGAGAAGAATGATGTACAGAAACATGATTTGAGTTCGATCCCTGAAGAGATTGTTATAACTGAAGATGATAAAAATGAAGAGTCTGGTGATTGGTTTGATATAGTAGACACAGCTGATGTTGAAGTTATCAAAACTAAATCCTTAGCAAGTGTGCATGAGAGTTACAATTTTGTCTTTGATGCACCAACAAGCTTTGATGTTACCACAAAAGTACCTGAATGGATTGATGCAATAAAGGCAGAGATTTTTGCAATTAAGAAAAATAGTATGTGGTTCTTAAATGATCAACCTAGTGGAAAGCATGTTATAGGTGTGAAGTGGGTGTATAGAACCAAGTTTAATCCCGATGGCACTGTGTTTAAGCAGAAAGCTAGATTGATTGTAAAGGGGTATGCACAAATAGGTGGAGTTAACTACGGTGACACATTTGCACTTGTTGCTAGACTCGACACCATAAGGTTACTTATTGCTATTGTTGGTCATTTGGGCTAGAATGTGTTTCACTTAGATGTAAAATCATCTTTCTTGAATAGAGAGCTTTAAGAAGATATCTACGTTTGCTAACCTGAAGGTTTTATGGTTCCGAAAAAAGAAGATCAAGTGTACAAGCTTAAGAGGGTTCTTTATGGCTTAAAACAAGCACTAAGAGCTTGGTACTACAAAATTAATTCTTATTTGCAAAAGTTGAGTTTTCAAATGAACGTTAATAACTATGTATCTCAAGAAAGATAAGGATACTGATTTGATTGTTATTTCTCTTTATGTTGATGACTTACTAGCGATGGAAAGCAATGACCAAATTGTTTTAGAATTTGAATTGAGTATGCAAAAAGAATTTGAGATGTCTGATCTTGGCTTGATGAGCTATTTTTTTAGAATGGAAATTAATCAAAGCAAGGCTAGTATCTTCATTTCACAAAAGAAGTATATTTCATATGTTCTTAGGAAATTTAAGCTGGAATCTTGCAAGGGAGTTGATTCACCATTGCTTTTAAACTTGAAGTTATCAAAAAACGATGGTGAGAAATTATGTGATCCTTCTATTTTCAAAAGTATTGTTGGAAGCTTACTCTACTTGACAGCTACACGACTTGATTTAATGTTTCCTGCAACATTGTTATCAAGGTTTTTTGAGTTCACCTATTGATGTTCATCTAGGAGTTGCTAAAAGGGTTCTTAGATATGTAAAGAGTACAATAGGTGAAGGGCTAAATTATTTGAAGATAGGTAGTGTGATTTTAATTGGATATTTTGACAGTGATTGGGCAGAGAGTTTGGATTATATAAAGAGTACATCCGGATATGTTTTCAACCTTGGCTCATGTGTAATCTATTGGAGCTCAAAGAAGCAACAAGTTGTGGCTCAATCGATTGCAGAAGCTGAATACATCGCTGCTGCTACAAATCAAGCAATTTAGTTGAGAAATTTACTTTCTGATCTTGACTTTGAATAAGAAAGTGCTATTGTTCTTTTGTGTGACAACAAGTCTGCTATTGCTATTGCTGAAAATTCAGCTCAGCATGGTAGAACAAAGCATATCAATGTGAAGTTTCATGCAATTCGCGAGGCTGAGAAGAATTCATTGATCAAGATAGAATTTTGTTCTTCTGAGATGCAGGTTGCGGATTTTATGACAAATGCTCTTTCAAGGAATAGAATTTCATTTCTCAAACATGAGCTTGGTATGACCAATATCAACCTCAAGGTGGAGTATTGATGTATTAAGTCTAATATTGGAAAGTGATATTTACTTTGTGTGTGTCAGTAATTTTGATAATTAATAGCTACTTTTTAAGCTTTTATTAGTCTATTTACTTTAGTAAGTAGACAGCTATCATTTTAGACTTTTGTAATCCTTTTAAATGGATTGTAATGAAAAAGAAATAAAATGTGAACTTGCGGCAACCTTTTCATATTCTATCTTCCTCTTCAAAATCGTTATTTTTTGCAGCACATATTCAAAACTGGTTTTTTGCATAACTGCAACTGGTTTTTTTGATCGAAACTGGTTTTTCTGTTGAAAACTGATTTTCTTAAACACCAACTGATTTTTTTGATCACCAACCGGTTTTCTTGAACACCAACAGTTTTTTTGGTCACCAACTGATTTTCTGATTTTCAGATGAACACCAACATCCCCTCACATGAGTATTCAATTAAATTGAGTAAAAAAATTTTGAGTTTGACTTGATAAGTTGACGAGTCTTATTTTATTATTTAAATTTTATTTAAAAAATTTCGAATTAAAATTTATAAAATTCGTGTTAGAACAAAAAAATAGTCTTTTTTAGTTTAATTTGCTCACCCCTGCCCATAGTCCATGTTCTTTAACTATTTTTTCACAGCTGTGAAAGATCCAGGAGATATAGTTTAATCATGGTTTGTTATGGATCAGATTTGAAGATATTTTTAGTGAAAGGTGAAATTAGTTCAGATGTTAATTTTTCAAGTTTCTACAAAATAAACAAAATCTTGGGAGATCTCGTACACTGGAACAGAACAATTTAATGGAAGTGAGAAACTATTATCCTCTCAAAAAAATTGTATAATAGCATTTTTGGTCATTTCTAGTTTAAATATTAATTAAATACGGTATTTGTTCTTTCCAACAGACTTTTACTCTTTCCCGATTTTCGATTCTAGCTCCATCCAACTTACACTCCGAGACGCTATTTGGTACTTAAGTCAATACAACTAAACCATGCTCTAAGTTATTAAATGATGATTCTCGTTATAATGTATATTTGAACAATCGTTATAAAATATTTAAATGTATAGATGACATGAAAATAATTTATTGTAGAGTATGTTGATATAAAGTGCTTAGAAAGATTGGGTAGAATAACACCACCCTATCAATGCTGAACCGAACACCAAGAGTTTGCATCTATCCAGTTAAAAGCAATAGGGCTCAGGAAAGCATCAGGAATGCCAAATGAACTGACCAAGGCAAGTGCATGTGGTCGGAGTTCACTGCACAGTTTTGTTATTTCTCTTCTCACCGCAGCAGCATTGTCCACCGATAGATAGCCGTATCGGAGATACGTAACATCTTCGAGACAAGTTAATGCATATAATGATCTCACCATTCCCAGAACATCCTACACAAAGAAGAGGATTCAGACACTTTTAGAATCCTAATGGAAACTCTTGACAATCCTAAGAACATTATCTGATATAGTGATATTCACCTTCAATGAACCAGCAACTAGAGTTGCTTCTGCATCGACGAATGTTTGGAATATTGATTTATCCGAAAAGGCTTTGCCCAAGTCCTCTGCTAGCTGATAGTTCTGGTGTGGATGAGTGATGCGACTATTAGACTAGACTGTGGAGAAAAGAAAATGGAAACTTAGATTAGAAAAATAAGTGCTTCCTCACCGTATTGAAGGCATGCTCTTTGCTTTCTCCCCTGGCTTGACATTGCGAGACATCCGCAACGAAACGATTCAAAAGCTCTCTCTCCCTTAAGCACAAGGCATCCATCTGACACAGGCAATGCCGACAAATTTAATTTTGAACTCAAAGACTGTCACAACTGATGCTAATCTAATAATTTACCTGGAATTGGCTGCTTCTGAGGGTGGTGCTAGTAAGCTGTGATGGAATGACAGGGCAGGGTTTGTTCATGTGTTCTAAACCCAGACCCTTGAAAACCTTGTTTCGCTTCTGAGCCGCCATATATTCAGCAAAAAGAGCTTTGCTGACCTGAATTAACATGTTCAATCATAAGTTGTAACCTTGTCAAGAAAATGTGAGAAACGAAGGAAGCAATGTTTACCTGCTGCATCAAAATATTGTTGTCCCCCTCAAAAGTGGATTGTACGTCATGTTCAGCTTTCAGATGACCAACACGATTCTCGGTCTTCAATCCTTGTCCTCCGCAAGCTTCACGACATTCCTGAAGCATTCAACAATTGAATGTCTGTAATAATGACACTTATTGTTGAAATGTTCAACTTGATACAAAATTGTTTGTAGTCTCACCTGAAGTATTTGCATGTTACTCCATGTAAAAGTAGCCTTGAAGGAACTTGAAACTACATGAATGGTTTTGTTTGATTGGGGTGCCCTCTTCACATACAGCATTTTCAAGTAATTTGCACCAAAACTCATAGCATAGCTGCAGCATCAAAAAGTACATAAACAAATAAGGGAGTGTTTACTAAAATCGGACTTCACAAGAGTTCGGTTGAACAAATATTTCATACGGTAAACTGAATATAAATACTCACATCTTTGCAAGGAGAGGCAAGAGTCGTCGTTGATGACTTGGGTAATCAAGCAACAAGACCTCAGGCTCATTCGCCTTAAGAGCAAAAGCACGCCTTGTTAGAGCATACCTGACGGCAATGGCTAAACCAACCTGAAAGGAGAGTAATGCCATGAATTCAGTGACTGGTAAACGGCATTAACTACATTTGGTATTAGCGGCCTGCCACCAACACCTCAAAATACAAATACAAATCTCATCCGCCAACAAAATGTGGTATACCTTTGACTGGTAAACGGCATTAACTGCAATATTAACACGGCCTGCCGTCAAAGGGGATAGGAATGCAGCAAATCTCTGAATTGAAGCAACAGAAATGTATGAGAAACCAACAAAGTGTTACCAGCTAAACAAGGATACTGTTTTAGTAAAATGCACGGCTCTAAAAGCAGATACCAGTCAACTCAAATTGCAAGTACCTGATCAGGGTCTTTTATTGAACTTAGATACTTTCCATCAGGTGAAACATCAGCCACTGAATTTAATAAGTTCTCTCTGGGCACTCGAACATTGTCAAACCTGAAATCACATAACCAAACCTTTGATATTAGATTTTTTTTTTAAAAGAAAAGTAAAAGACTAAAGAATCCACAGTAAAAGTGTAAGTTTGCAGTACCAGATTCGACCGTTATCGACACCATTTAAACCAATTTTATGACCGCAGTCAGCAATACGAATGTTTGGACATACATTGCCATCAGCATCTCTGATTTGAGCTATAAGTGCATGAACCCCTTCATTGGTTCCATTGATATTGAGCTGTGAAAACACAATTGTGTGCGTTGCATGCTAGACAAAAAAGCAACAATGCAAGTATACATTGTCAGCATAATTAAAAACTTCACATTGCAAAAGGAATCTACATGGAGAGAAATGGCATTTGGTTCCAAGACAAGCATACCTTGGCTGCCCCACCAATCCAATACTTCTGAGCTGATTCACAAGGAGTATTAATGATAAATTCCCCTGTTTTTGAGTCATATGTTGTTACTGTTTCAATACCGCGAACCTAAAAACAGTAACTCTAGAATAAATCAAGCAAAAAGAAGAAGAAAACTGCATGAATATCAGGGGGAAAAAAGGCTTGATTCCCCTTACTAAAGGATCAGACAAGCTTTACATACATTACTTCCATGCCCCAACTCAGTCATTGAAAAGCAACCTTTGATCATGTAATTTTCAGTGTCTCTCAGCCACTTGTCATGGTGGTGCTTTGTACCAAAAAACTGGATGGCACCACCCCTGCATACGTTATGACAACAGCACCACTCAGTTCCAAATCTTATTTTCTAATTTCTACTTCAACCATGTGGATTAGGGGAGTAAATGAACAAAGCGTTGGACGAACCGTTCGTATAACGTTCGTTTATTAAGCTAAATAAACGAGTATAAACAAAATTTTTATGTCCGTTTAATAAACATACGAACATGAACAAATGTGTGTTCGACTCGTTTATGTTCACGAACAAGCTCGTTTATAAGCTTGTTTATAGGCTCGTTTATAAGCGTGTTTATAGGCTCGTTTATAGAATTAAAATGTTTGTGGATGTATCTAAATATTACTATTTATTGTTGTTGAGGATGTTATAAAAGTTCATGTTGAAATGTAAATTTATTTTGTTTTATTTATTATTAATTTAGTTAACATTTATGAATATATAAGCGAACACATTCGCAAATACTTAAACGAACACGTTTGTGAACACTTAAACGAACATATTCGTAAACACTTAAACAAATACATTTGTGAAAACTTAAACGAACACGTTCGCGAATACTTAAACGAACACGTCCGTGAACACTAAACAAACAACACGAACAACTTCAAAAATAAATAAACGAACACAAACATAATATTAAAAATTTAAACGAACACAAGCCGAATATAAACACTTAATGAACACGAATATAGTCTTGTTCATTTAAGCTCGGTTCATTTACACCTAAAAAGCCTACACCCCTGCCTATAACAATGGCTTAGATATGCATATGAAATGAAAGGCAGGCTACAAACAGCTCTTGGTAGTTGGTTCCATTAAATTTCAAACTTCAATACGCTAAGACTTTGTTGATTGGGCAAAGATAAGGGAAAGTAACGTTTACCCCTGTTTTTGGATGTGGTTCCGTGTAGCGGTGACCTAAAAAATTCTAACATAAATTATGTATTTTTTTTATATTTCTTTAATATCTTTTATCAATGTTCAAATTTATAAACTTAAAATTTTGTAATTTCACAGCCCTCTGTATCCGTACCACATAGCTGATTGTTGAAATTTAATACTATACTTATAATTAATCATTTCTTATCCTTTACATCGTTTAAATTTAACTTACACTATGTTTGTTATAAAAGAAAAGAAAGTAAACAATATATGTAGTTTTTATTTGGACAGTTAAAAATAGTAAGGAAAAGAAAAATAAACGAATCTTTACAAATTTTGTTTAAGGAAAGTTACGCACCACAAAAAGAAGTGAACACCGAGCTTAATCGATATGGAATGATCGAAGATTCCCAGAACCTCAAAGCAAGCGAACCTTTTCATCTCAATTTCTTCTCCTTTTCCCGTCATCCACCCTCTGAAAACCCCTCTCTCCAACAAATACTCGATGCGTTTCCACGTCATCTCCCGCTGCTGCTCCATCGACTGGTTATAGTCCGGCGACACGAACACCTTCCCTCCCCTCACTCTAGGGTTGAACAACTTGCTCTGTATTATTAATCCGAACAGCCGATCCCGGTCCTCCACGTCGTGTCCGTCCATCAGCCTCCGCATCTCATTGACGTCGAACGCGTATTTCTCGGAAAGTTCGGGCGGCGAGTAGTTTAAACAGTCGTTTGAAGTAAGACAAGCGGTCTGAGCCGGCTGAGATAGGAGGAGGTGATTGGTTAAGATTCTGGCTCTCTGAAAAGCTCGATCCATTGCTGAATTAGTGGGTTTTTTTTTCCGGTTTTTCTTTCTTTCTTTCTTTCTTTGTGTTCTTGGGATTTGCAGAGAAAATTCGAAAGCACAATTCCCTTAAGAAACAGGAATATGATAATTTACGCGCTAAAGGTGGAGTTAAAAACGCGCGAGTGGTTACTTAGCAACACTCGTGTTTTGATTGGATGCAAGTAGTTGGGTAATAAAATCACATTATCAACCAACTTTAGTCATTTAATAAAAAAAATATTTATGAGTTGGTCTGATTAATCATAACGAAATTTAAAAATTAAAAAGACAACTAAAAATATATTTTTAAAAAATAATAATTAATATTATTATAGTTTTGATATTTTTGTTTTTTCATAATCTAAACAAGTTTTTTGAGTACAAAAATGATTTTACCTCCAATTTGGATGTAAAAAAATCTAGTGTTTTTTCGAATACGGTTTCAAATTTAAGTTTTATGTTTCTTAAAAATAATACGGATAGATATTTGTCTCCCGTTCAGCGTCTTTTAATTTCGAATATAATTGGAATTCATAGGTTCAAACACCAAAAATTTTAAGAAAACGAAATTGTAACCATAACAATCAAATTGTAATTGCACACAATTTTAAGAACGCGTCTTTGTCTTCTCTGGTGTGCCCTGTACATCCTCTTTGCTTTGCTTATTCAATTTCAGGCCATAAAGCTTCACATTAATTAATTAATATTAATAAAGCCCCTTTTTTACATTATTTTAGTAACTCTTCTTTGAAAATTAATCTGTCTGCGTATCGTCTTTTTTTTATGAAAACTAAATTTTATTAATAATTATAAAAAAATATCTCAAATATAACGCACCTAAAAAATAAAATAAAATTTAGTTCATAAAAATCTCATACAAAACTTACATGTGCAAAGAAAAGTAAATATTTTTATAGATATTAGCATACCGACAAAATCCATAAATCTTTTCTAAATCTTCTTGCCTCTATCCAAACAAGACGTTTTACCGGTTGAGAAATGAGTGGTGAGCGAACCAAACTATCATGTAGATTGCTCCGCTACCTGGGTCTAATTATATCAACAAACAACCATCATCTGAGTGGGGATCTTTCTATGACCATCGGCATAATCAAAAACAAAAACTAGCGCCGTGAAGATCTCTGTACGAGCATCAAACGATCGCTAAGGTATGTTGAGATTATGCTAAAATGATAAATGAAACGAACTACAAAAATAAAAAAAACGTACGACAAAGGCAGAGAAAACACGTATTACAATGACATATTCTTATTAAAAATTTAAAAAAACAAAAATAAAATAATAAAATCATTAGTCAACAACAAATATTAAAATTAGCTGCCGGCTACCGACAAAAAAATAAATATAGAGGAGGAAAGAAAGTCTAAGGGAAAAAACTAGGTTAGGTTTATTATTATTATTATTATTATATAAGTTTTAAAATGAGTTCACAGTGTTATCAATCGAATCACCTTACTCTATGTTTAAATAGTGCTTAACTAAAAAATTAAAAAACTTTGGAGGTCTAATTGAAGTTTTTTTAATAAAAGATTTAATAAAAAATTTCAAAATGAAGGGTCTAATTAAAGAAATTCAAATTATTTAAACTTATTAAGACTTTTTAAATTCTTCATAGAGCTGATTAAATTTTTAGTTTTTTTTTTGACAAAACTTACGAGGGAATGAGAGACTCTATGGGAAGTAATGTGTGCTCCTAGGGGATCTCGAACTCCTAACTTAAAGAAATGTAAATGAACAAAAATAAGCAGCTTGACTAACCGACCAAAAGTGATTGCTCAATATTTTGTTTTTGAAAGAAAAGGAAATGATTTTTTATATTTATTTATTTTTCAACAAATCCTACATATATGAGAGGGAAATAGAAGACTCTAGAAGAAAGAATAGATGCTCTTAGTAGGTCTAGAACTTATGACCTAAAAAAAATGAGGGGACAAATATGAACAACTTAATAAACCGACCAAATGTGGTTGCTATATTTATTGTTTGATTAAACATAGAAAAGGAAATGAACTAATTTGTTTTCCCCCCTTCAATTATAACATTTACATAAGTAACATATAATAAAATCAAATTAAAATAAAAAAAAATCATCAATATTTTATTTCTAATTTTATAATTAATGTGTTAATCAATAACATATTAGCGAAGTTAATAATATTAATATGATTTAATGGTTATCGTGAAGTTGATTTTTTCGAGCATTTGAGTAAAAACTGATTACTATATTATCCTGACAATTTATTATTAATTAGCGGATAGTTGATAGCTGATAGCGGATTACATTAGCTGATAGCTGATTGCATTAGTTGATTTGACTAATAGATTATATTAGTTGATTATATAAAACTATTTGGTAAAATTAACTGATAGTTGATAGTTGTTTGATTATTTAAACAAGCAAAATAACATATAAGAACATGATTATATTCGATGTTTGTTTGAATAGTTTATTAGTTATCAATATTTTGTATCTATAACCATTCAAATAAATATTTTGAATCTATTAATATTAATTAGATTATAAAAATATTTTTTAAATATAACAATAATAAGTATATTTAAAGGATTTATATATTACTTTATTATTTATATAATTGTTTTTAATATAATTTAATTAATTATTAAATTTAAATAAAATTATAAATGTGTGAGAATAAAATAAAAAATAAAAAATATTACTTTACAAATGTCACAATATAAATATGTGAGAATGACAATTTAAAATATAAAAGGTTAAATTTAAGTTATTTAAAGATTTTTGATAATTGTTAAGGGTAAAATGGTCTTTATGACTATTATGTCAAACCGTTAATTTCAAAAAACTCATATTAGCATTTTTTTAAATTAGAGGTTTCACCCTAATCCGCTATTCATCAAACATTCAAGTTAGCGGATTTGACCGGTCAAACTTCTAATATTAGCTCAAACCTCTAATTTTAGTTCAAACCTTATTTACCAAACAAGGCCATTATTATTTTGATGATATACATGTAAATAGGGGTGAATAAAACTCAACTTGACTCGAAAAAATTAAATTATTCGACTCGACGCGAAAAAATTTGACTCATAATTTCATAACTCAACTCGACTAGAAAAATTTCAAATAAAGTTTGAGTTATAACATAAAAATTAGAATAACTCAAATTTTTTAGTAATTAGTTTATCATCTTTAAGTTCAAGTGTCTCAATTATGTTTGATATATTATATATATCACATGTGAAAATATTAAGAAATTATATATATATATATATCATATATGTACATAAAAAATCATTTAAATTAGAATTAATATGTATTATAATAATATAAATAATTATAATTGCATTTATATAAAAACTCAAAAACTCAATTTGATTTAAAAAAATTCAAATAAAATTCAAATAGTAAAACATAACTTATAAACTCAAATAACTTAAAAATATTTACTCCACTCTATCAAACACCCAACCCAAAATACAAAGTCAACTTTTTCGTTTGCTTTCATATGGATTTGGTATAAAGAAAAGTCATTGCATGATGTCTGATCTCACCCTCATTCGGTTTTCCAATCAGATAAGATAAAGCTATTCAGCTGCCCAGTATTAAAAATATATTGTTAAAAATATATTTAAAAATTAATAAATATTCAAAATTTAATTTTATAAATAAAATAAATTAATTTAAAAAGATTATTCTAATAAATTTTACTATATTTTAATTTTTTAATCAATTTTATAGTTTTATGATGGGATTACAAATCATTGGACATTGTGGTCCAACTTGTGTTTGTATTCACGTTGATATAAATTTTTATGGTAATTTTTTATATTTAAGGTATTCTAGATTTGTAAAAAAATAAAAATTAACATATAGATAGATTGTTTTACGAAGATTTCAACATATTTATTTATTCATGCTGTATGAATTATTTATGTTCAGAAATTATCTTTATATTACGTTTATATCATATCTTAATTCATTTATATTTAATAGAATTTGTTGTAATTAATTTTTTTGAACAATTTTTACCTAAAAAAAGAGAAAGAAAATTTATATTTAATGAGTTTTAAACTCACAATTTAAAGAAAATGGGAGTGTGTCATTTAAGAGCTTTAACCACTTACTCTATAAATTATTGAATCTTAATTTTTTAACTTAAATATTGAATCATTCATCATTGCATACGTCGTACACCGGGTAAATTGTTGTTGAGATTTCTGTTTTAAGGTTTTGAAGTGTTTTTAAATTTTATGATTTATGACGGTTGTTATCAAATCAATTGACTAACTAATGATTTTTGTCGAAGTAACTTGCAATGATTGTTGCATGTGGTCTGAAGTCGGCATGCTTTCATGACTGCTTTTTCTTTGCTTTTTGCTAAAGTCGGTATATAATCCCGTCAACTTTTCTTAAAGTTGATATGTAGTCTTGACGATTTCCCGGTATTATAACAACCACCTTATAATATTAATTAAAAAAATACCCCAAACCTCCAAATTAGGTTTCGTTCGATTCTAACTCTATTTTTTCTACAAATTTAAGACGACAATAGTTCATGTTATTTTCTATGATGTTTTAATTATTTTTTATTATTTTATCAGCGTTATGCCTCAATTAATATATTTTGCATAATTTACTCTATTATTAAAATTTTAACTCTAAATTTATAGACTGAAAAATAAAATCACCGTCAATTAAATAATGATGTTGTGACAAATAACTTACAATGATATTAGACCAGTGTAAATTAACATTTCGTTTTGTATTCAAACTTAGGAAATCCTTACTTCACCCTTGTAAAAAAATAATCAAATTATTACTTATGTTACTATAATTATTATGTTCAAAATTTTAAATTTATATTTTGTGTGTGTTTGTGTTTCTATATTTTAATAATTTGTTCCATGAACTGTTTTAATTTATTTTTGTATGCATGTAATATCTGTGTTTTAATTACATTTTTATGTTGTATAATTTTCCCACCATGATTCACTTTAAAGATAACTATTTATGTACACATTGTGTCAATATTCATGACAGATTTTATGCATTTGCGAGTTTAATAAAAGTTGAAGGACAAAAATGTATTACATGCTAAAGTACATGGACTTATAAAGGAATTTGGTTAGGATTAGTGTAGGTGGTCTGTCCATTTTCACACGTAAATGTCATTTAGGAATCAGTTAGGCAGATGATCCATTTCAACCATATTATAAGAAACTAAGATAACATTAATTATGTAAGGATCCATCCATGTTAATGTAGGAGTGATCCCCAAGTCAATAAAAGTCGGAGTAAATGGTTAAGTCATCTGTTGATGAGTAAACATCCTTTGTCCTTTTTACTGTTATTATATATGTCTCGCACTAAAAATTAAGTTTATAATTAAAATTTAGGATTAAGGTTTATGGTTAGGATTTAAAAAATTGACGCTATGATATATTTTTAAGGTTTAAGATTTTTGGTTTAAAGTTTAAGCTTTTTAATTTACAATTTAGGATTAAAACTTAAATTTTTTGATCTAGAGTTGAAGCTTAAAAAAAAAGACTAAAATCAGACAGAAAATATTCGTTTATCTGTTGACGTCTTTTTTTTTTAATTTTGAGTTTAATACCCATCATGAACATTTTTCTTTCTCCCTTTTCCAAATTGTAGGTATTGTTAACGGAAAAAAATGAGCATTCAATGCTTTCAAAGAGGAGTATATTAAAAAAATATTTAAAATTTTAATGTAAAGTAAGGAGATACTTTTAGTTTGATATTTAAGTTGCACGTATTTAATTTAAATATTAATTTTGGTGAAATATTAATAAATTTTTTAATTTGATTTAGTGGCTAAATACATTTACGTTTGTGTAGAAGAATCGAAATTGTTTATTCTTTTTTGGTATTTTTATTTATGCTCTAATACTCAAAGATGACACTATTAAGGGGCGGAAAGGGACAACCGCCTCCTCTCCGGAATTTTTTTCCACTTTTCTACCCTTTTTTATTTTTTTAAAATAATTTATTTATAAATTTGCCCATCCACTTTTAAATATTTATAATTTGCTCTCAACTCAAATTATGGCTTTGTATGTGACAATACTAAAAGTTAAGTTTAGGATTAGTGTTTAGTATAGTAGTATAGGTTTTTATGCTGTAGAATTTAAAATAGTTAGAGCTTAAAATTTATTTTTTTTTTGTGAGAGAATAAGAAGAGACATCAAAAAGCACAAAAAAAAATTATTCTGTGTAGAAGGTCTTAAGTTTGCATACTTGTCGAAGCATTACATTTTATGACGGTGGCATAGTATAAATTAGATATAAAATTTGGCGGTGTTAATGCAAACAATTTGTTTGGCTTAGTGGTTGAGCGTTTGACCCTTATACATTGAGAACCAGAGTTTTATGTGTAATAAGTAAATATTTTGTTTGGTTTTATTCCACCAATTGGAGAGAGAAATGATATAATTTTTTTAAAAATGATAATAATAATAATAATAATAAATATCATGTCAGTATTAACGGTAGATGATCAAAAATAATAAATGTAATATTAAGTACAATTTTTCAAAAATAACAATGAAGTGGTCTAAACAGAAATACATTAATAAATTAGATACCAACTAAGTAGTTTACCAAAATTAGATTACTACCGTAACCTTATCGATTTATTTGCGAAACTCTTGGTATTTTGTTAGATTTTCAAGTAATATATTTAAGTTTTTTATTTAAAAAATTATATAGAAATATAGAAACGCAAATATCCTTACAATAACCGTTTTTATGATTTAAAATAAGCTTAACTATAGAATAAATGCTAAAATTCTATTTTTTATAATAAATATTTAAAATATTTTTTAAATGAAATAAATGTCTATAATTTTATTTTTTACTTGTTTTTCTTTCGTTCGCACTTTTAAGTACTTTTCATTGCGTTTGTACTAGAAATATTTACCGAACAGTTAACTTTTGGCTAAAGAAAAAGCTGTCCAAACTAGCTTAATGGCCAAACGCAAAAGTAGGAGCACCCCCTTCCTGCATATCCATACAAGACTCAGGTAGGCGGGTTGAGGTCCTACGAGGTACCCACTACTTGGAGTACCCTCCCAAAAGGAAAAAGATGTGTCTGTCAGGTTCGGTTCTTCTTAGTTGGGTTGGGCAGGTTCGACCATAAATGCTATGCTTACACACAAGACTACCCCTCATCCTGAAAGCTTCGCAACATCAGAAACTACCTCAAGGATCGAAGCTTCCCATCCTATGCTACGTCCAAAGATAAGGAGATCATCAGTCGCATCGCTACGAGGTATGTATTATGATCTTTGCTTGAATTGAATGTTGGCCGACATTAGTACTTGACCGAAATAAAAGGAAGACTCGTCAGGTACATGCGAGCTTACCAGAATCTTATCTCGCAAAAAGAATAGTTTTACTCGGACAAGTTCATGATATGAAGAGCCTTTAGATGCAGAACGCCCTACTAATACAAGTAAAGGAGAGAAAGGACCAATGAAGGCAAATATCCTATCCTACGGGGCTGACTTCCGACCATCAAAGAAGGGATAGGACTTAGGTGGGCAAGGTAGGATCCCAACCCTAAACACTTTAAGATTCTTTTTCAAACTTGCTCCCATTTCGAGTTAAGAGATAGATAAATAGACACATCCCATTGCACTAATCTTCTTAACTTTTGCCTTTTAAAGTTAGCCTTTTTTAAGTAAGTTACTTTTTTACCTTTCATTTATTTTATATCACTCTCACCAATTTTTTATGTTTTTATTTTTAATACCCTCAATAATTTTAATATACAAAACAACACTAATATTCATATTAATATATTAAAATAATATTAATGCACTCAAATAATATTGTTTGGTTTAATCATTGATATTTAACCCATTGGGTGATTAATTCAGATAGAGTATTGCAAAGGCTCATTATAGGGAAACCCTTCTAACTCATTCTTCTCCATTCAAAACGTCAGGATTCGATACCTCTGACCTTGCTTAAGGGATATAGTGTCTCATCTCACTAGACCAAGTGATTGTTGGTAATATACTCAAATAATATTCACAGTAAATATGAAATATATTGAATTATTATATTAAATATTAAATTAATATAAAAAAGTAATAAATTAATTAATATTGTAATTTTTATTTAATATATTAAATATTAATAATAAATATGAATATATTCGAACCTCTACGTCCATTTATTTTTACTTTAAAATAGATATTTTATCCATTTAAAAGTATTTTTTAACAACAGTATAAAACACTAAAATTTTACAACTAGCTTTTCAAAATCACATTTCAAAATCACTCTCTGGCAACATTTTTAAAAGCAATGTCAAACTAGTAGCTAGAAAAAATTTTCAGGAACTTATTTCAGCCAAAAATACTTTTGACACATATTGCAAACAAAATATAATTTAGACACCTATTTTATAGTGAAGCCTTTAAAATAAAAGTAACTTGGTAATTTTTAACGGAATTAATATCAAGTGTCGTACTAAGTTGGTTCATGACACTAAAAATTTAGTATAGATGTAAATAGGGGTGTTCAATCCAAACAATTGGTTCGATTATTAACTAAATCAAATTATCTAAAACTGAATTAACCAAATTCTTAAATTTGACGGTTAATCGAAACGAACTAAATTCAAATAATTATATCGATTTTTGAATTAACCAAAATTTTTAATATATATTTTTTAATTTTAATTCAAAATAGCAATTTAAGTTGCAATAAATTGAAATGGTTGTTTTGTTAGATATTTTTTATTTTATTTTTTTTCTCTCTTTTGGTTAGATTTAAATTTGAGAATAAAATATAAATATTATAGGCCATTGATGAGATTTAGACTTGAAACTAAAAATAAATTATTTATATATTAAAATTTTGATTAATTTGACTAATTAATCTGTTTCAGATTGATTTAACTAATAATTGACCAAACACTTAATTAATCAATCAATTAATTAAATTAAATTTTAATTTCATTGATTAATTCGATTTTAATCAACAATAAACCCACCAAAAATGCAATTAGCAATATGATATGAATAGATACTCGGCCTCTCCAAAGGCATGACATACCATAAAAACAAGTTTAGTAGAAGCTGGTCATTTTTCTCAGAATGGACCCAAATCCAACAACACCACATGGAACCATTTCTTGTTCCACCAAAGAAAAAAATATATCTAGAGATGAACGTATGATTTTATATTAAATGACGAACGATTTTATATTAATGATGAATTTATAAAATTTTAAATAGACGAATTCATAAAATTTTAACGATGACAATAATTTTTTAATAAAAAATATATAAAATTTTTAAAATTATATATAATTTTCAAATTTTTAAAGAGACGACGTTGTCCTCCTGCCCGCATCAAAATCAGAAATCCATTAGTAATGTATATAAATATTGGGAAAATTATTGAAAGAAGTAACCCGACGGTGGACCAAAATCAAATGCGTCAGCCACCGTGTCAGGAACCGATGGCATCGTCCCGTAGACTGAGCTGTGCTGCTGCTCCTTCAACCCGGGCGAGTTAAAGCCCAAATTCACTCCTGAGTCAAACCCATCAAGGCCCGTGTTATTCCAAGCTCCATAATCCATATCTGAACCCGAGCCGTGCCCGTACCAAGTGGAGGAGACATCAGGTGGCAAAGGTGGCAGCTCAGAGTCATCACTGAACTGCAGAGAACCACCATTTCCAGCATCCATGAGGCGGGTGATGGGCCTGTAAGACTCAACCGCATCGGTTTCCGCCGGTAATCCGGAACAAAACCGGCTTACATCGAAAGGGTCTTGGTTGAGGAAAAGCGGGTTCTGGTTAGCATCGTTTTGATTAGCGGGGAAAATGGAGGACATGAACATGTGATGAAGTGATTCGTCGGGGAAGATGATATTGGTGACGGATGAGCCATCCGGCATATCAGAGTAGACGAAGTTGGTTCGAGTCTTGGGGCCACGCATGGATCGAGAGGCACGATCGTAGGCCAAGGCGGCGTCCTCAGCCGTGTCGAACGTTCCGAGCCAATGCCTTTGTTTTGTGGAAGGGTCTCTTATCTCGGCTGCGTATCGACCCCATGGCCTCCTCCTTACTCCCAAGTATTTCGTTTCTTCCTGCTGCTGCTGCTGCTGCTGCTGGTGCTGGCGCTGCTTTCTTTTGTTTTTCGAAGATGAAGGCTTTGAGTTGCTGAAATCCATGAAGATGAAGAAATGTATATGGAATTGAAGGTTTTCAATGACACTTTGGACTTGTTCATCGTCTGTTTGCATATTGGGGTGTTTAAATAGGGAGATTGTTTGATTCTGATGACTTAGATTAGTACTACAAGTACTCATCATCATTTTTTTGGTTGCACCTGGTTTCTAGGAATTTGTCCTGAATAATTCGGATCGATGAGTCTCTCAAGAATTTTTTGCATACACAAGGCCTCGAACTCGATATGATACTGCCACTTAAACCAACTCGTTAGTAATACTCGTCATCATTCGTCCAACTGGAGTTCAATGATATCTCCATTGAGGAACTGCAATCATGGGCTCATCAGCAAAGCTTATATATATTATATACACGCCGATGATTGACATGTGCTCCTTGAATGATTATCAACTTCTTTCTCTCCATGGCTAATGAGTTTTAAGACTAGAATAAGATATATATATTCACCAAAGATTCAGACCATGCGAGCTTGGAGGAGAGAAACAGACGGGAGGGTCACAGATTTGAATCAGGAATTAGCATCAAATCTTTAGTACTCATGATCATGCATGAGTCTGGTCCGAATATATAACTTTATATAAGCTCGATCGGAAAGGTTTTGTAATAACCTTCCCCATATGATTGCATGCTGCATTATCACAATCCAATCATCATTCCCATCATCATTTTCAACTGTCAGTGCTCATCATTTCCACAAGTATACGTTTTACACAATTAAGCTTTTAGACTTATAGTACCAGTCTATACATAACAAAAAAAAAATCATCCGTATCTTTTCGATGTTTCTATGTATATTCTAATACTAAAAAAATTATTAAATTCTACACTTTAATTTTAAATATTAAATCCTATATTTTTTGATGTTTCTAAGTTATGGAATATTTAAGACCAAATTGATATAATATGTAAATAACAAAGATTAAATGTGTAATAACAAATTTCTATTAACTGCTATTTCACCCTCTCCATTTGATTTTAATCACTTAAATAGTTAAGTAGTCTTATTGGAAAATTAAGAGTATTGTGGTCAAAATAAAACTTCACCATAATTAATGACCATTCATGTAGTTTATCCTTTTTCTGTCACGATCATGTAAAATAACAATTTAGTAACTTGCATTAAAATCTATTATGGTTGTTAATTGTTACTAGTTCGATATCATATAACATCGTCATATCAAATCAAGAATAAATCGAAGGTGTGTTGAAAGACAATCAAAATATTAAAATTACATAAGACAAGTAAATAAGTGGGAATTGAGAACACCTAATGAACATATATGATCCACAAATATTCCAGCCTTAATATAATTTAAACACTTGATATTAACAAAGATGTCAAGTTTTTTTTTTTTGGGGGGGGAGGGGGGGTTTCTCCACATTTGCCTTCATTTTTTTTACAGAAGTTGTACTAGTAAGAGGAGACTAGAAGACTGAATGTGACACAGTATTCAACAGTTGAGGATGGGCAAACACCTAACTCACTGGTAACATATGTCTAGGACTAGGACTCATTAACCCTGCACAATACACTTATTACTAGTAAAAGACTCTTCAAGATGCTGTACGGCAGGCGGTTTTGCAGAGCAACCAGCTGATGTTAACATCTGATGCTCCGCCGTGGCATCGGCAGCCGGAAACATAGGGAGCTCCTCCAACTTTTCTGCCCTCCCATCTGTCCGGTCATCCTCTATGGCACTTAAAAATACTTGAAGAGCATCTCTCATCCAATCGTACCGGCAATGTTTATATGCTTCTCCAGGGGAAAGCTGTGAAAACATACAAACAGCTTCAGTCATAAACATTCAGATATGGCCGTAAAATGTGCAATGTGCATTGGTATTCTTACTGACCCATCTCCTCTTGTAACTGGTTTGCTCTGCCCACAAGTCGAGTTCTTCCGTGACCTCCAAGGCAAACATATAACCTCGGCAACCACCTTCCACGTTGCAGCAGATTTGTCTACTCTTGCTTCTAAATTCCCAGACTCCCAGTGGATCCTCCTAGATGAAGTGAAAACGACTACGTTGTTACAGAATCAAAAGTGGATATGTTTTACATATTACCGGACCAAAGTAACCCGGTTTTCGTTAATAAATATCGAAGCAGATGCTGAGACTTGTTCTTTAATGAAAGGGAAGTTTCTATACCGAATCATATGATTTCAACAGGCAATTCTCATTGAACTTGCAATGAGGTATGCAACACATGTGCAGCATCAGCATAACAATTTTGACTGCTTCAAAAGCAATTCTGTTTTTTTTTTCTTTCTGTTTTAGGCCAGACCATGATTGATGATTTCATCATGCCACAGAGCATAAATTTTATATACGTTTCCGTCCATTCGTAAGTACATCACCATTTTCATCAAATTCTAGCCTCCAGTTGCCAATACTGACCCCATTGCAATCGAACCGAGTCAAATTCTATGCTAACAAGAAACTCAGATGGACTAATGCATCAAACAAAGCAAGAACAGCTAGCACAGTTCAAAGAGATTACAAAATCGTAGTACTGTCAACAACATCAACTACGCAGGTTAATTTGATAACACTATTAATTTTAAAAAGTCAGATTAACTCTGCTATGAGTATCCGAAAGGGATATCGAAACCTACATCGAGTATTCCTTTCACCCCGGCTTCCTCCAGGGCCTCACGACATGCTGCTTCATGAACCGTCTCATCGTCTTCCCATCCACCCTAACAATGACATGAAAGTTGTCAACCTCAACCTCAACAATCCCATCCATTGAACGGTTTTCGCACAAATACATCATCATAGACTGAATAGTTTAACACGTAACACAGGAACAGTAGGAAGATAAGTATATGTACCTTAGGGAAGACAAGATCATCACGATTCGGCGTGGATATCATCAGAACAGTTATCCTGCTCGTCTCACCGCCGTCACTATCCTCGACATCCTTCTGGAATCTGTATGGAATGCACCTAATTTTTTGCACCAGAAACAATAAAAATGAGTTAAAAAGGAAAATTAAACATAAAACAGCAATATTTACTCACTCCAAATGAAATTTGACTTTTTCCTGAAAGTCCATGTGAAGCAATTGAATATCAAGACAAGAACAGGAGGGCCATAGAAAGTAAAGGTCATGGCCCCCATCTCTGTTCTAGACTTCTAGTGTTTATCATCGAGTACCGAGTCTATTCACATGAAAGTAACATCACCATCAATAATTTGGCACTTGTTTTTCTGGTTGAGTTAAAACACGCTTACACAAAATATCAAACACTATTTGAGTTTTAACAGAGCTGACATAAACAAAGAAAAATCAGTGAAAATAGTTGAGATTATTACCCAGCAACAAGTCTCAGATGACCCTCGTACCGTTGTCTGTGTCTCCCCTTTCGTGCTGGTAAAAACGACATGATCTGCTCTCTGCAAACAGCAACACCAACAAAACAAAACACAGCGTTACAAAACGTAACCATGTTCAACTATTACAAAATGCAAAAGAACAGCGGTTACAATTACATGGATTGTTGTTAAGGTGACCAAGAGCTGCATTCAGTGAGAGAAAAGAAATAGGAAATCATAAAGAACGAGCAAAAGGGTTTTCATGGTCCGGGGTTTTAATAGTAAACAAGGGGAGCAAGCGAGTCAACAACGGCAACAATGGTGCTTTTTTTGTAAACCAGAACGAAAGAGGAGGAGAGAGAGAGATAAAGGGTTTCAGCGGTGACCAAATCAACAACTAACGGCCTCCATTTGTATTAAAAATTTCCTGGTACTGCTGCTGCTGTTGTTATTCAAAACTGTGACTTTTCCGGGATGAATGGATCAATATTCAAGAGACATCAGCTTCATCTTTTTTCTACCTGCAGCTGCAAAGGCCAAATGATTTGTTTGCAAAGTTTTTCCCAACTTGCTTTTCTGTTGTAGTATTTTATAATGATCGTCGACAGTGACGGGGGCTTTTTTCGGCTGTGTGTTTTGGTTGAACCACGTCACTGGGAGGTCCCGTCTGAGTCAGACTCATCTCGTTGCGTTTCCTTCCAGACTCGGGATTGACTCATTAAGAAAATCCACCCTTTGTTTGTCCTCACTGGCAATTTTTACTACCTTTTATTTATGAGAAAATATAAACTTTCTTAATTTAAAAAGTTAGTGATTTAGTTTAACGTTTATAGTTTAGATTTAAGGATTTAAAATTTAAAGTTGTTGTTAAAATTTAGGGTTTAGTATTAGAGTTTAGGGTTTAGAAGTTAGAATTTAGAGTAATATAGTAGGGATTTAGGGTTTTACCTATAGCCCCTAAATTTTAAATTTAAACTACAGTCCTTAAATTCTAAGCACATTAACTTATGCCACTAAACTATAAACCCTAAACTAAATCTCTATCCCTAAAATTATGACGCTTATAAAATAAAATATTTCTACTGCCAGTGCATAATATAATTACTCTTTATTTATACGGCTCTTGCATAAATTTTAAAATTAATACTTAATTTATATTTAGTTTTTCAATTTTAAAAATAAATTTGACTCTTATTTTATAAAAAAAATCAAAATATTTTTACGAAAAAAAATCATCATTTTAATAATTCTAAGGTGATAGTCTATATATACCTATATTTGACTTGTTTGTCTTATATGTCACGCCAATATATAATTTATAATTATAAAAATTAAAATACAAAAAATAAAAATGTATCAACAAGTAAAAGATACGCAAGAGTATATATGAATTGTTATGTTCTGATAAAAAATGAATTGTTATGTAAGATATTATGTCGGTTAAAATTTATTTTTTTAAATAGTTTAAAAGTGGTGATAAAGTAGTATCTATTTATATATATTTTTAATAGTTTAACAATGCGCATATACTTTATAGACAGAGCAATTCAAACATGTGTCTTTTATGATGAACATTATCTGTTTTCTACTGAAACACTTGTTGGATTTAATTTAATTCTTTTTGAAACGTTAAGAACCAACATTAACTAAAAATAATAGTCAAATTGGGAAAATTGTATAAATGTTGAGATTAAATTTATTACTATGTTAAAATAAATTGAAATGACTAATCATTTCGTGTGAACCACGAATATCTCGTCTATTCATGTTAACTATATAAAAATAGATTAATATAAAAGGAAGTATATTTAGTTGGTTGGCTAAACTGTTCGACTTTGTTCTTTCATTTTTTCAAGTTATAGGTTCTAGACCTACCAGGAGCATCACTTTCCTTCTCCTATAATCTCTTTAGAATTAGAAATTGTCAAAAAATAGACTAACCTCGTAGAACCATGCATAAAAACAAAATCAGTAATATGGTATGTGTTATATTTTGATATACAAGTTATATAAAAATAATTACACAACATTTCATACTTAATCTATAAAATTTAAAACTTAAATACGAAAATACCTAACCCCAATACCCTAAAAATCTAAACTCTAAAATCTAATCAAAATCCTAAATTTTATACCTTACAACCTAAACTCATAAACCCTAAATCTCAATATAACCACCTAAACCCTAAGATTGAAAGGTTTAGGTAAACTTTTAATTAAACTGAAACAATTCATGTTAATTGATTTTACTGCAAAAGTAACAACAGTGGGATTGACCCGTTGTTCAATTCCTTGCTAGCCCCTCTTTCGACTCTTAAAACTATAAAAATTTAGTAAATAAAATGGTAAAATTATCATTTACCGCATTATTTTTAGAAAATAATTCTTTTAGTCCAAAAGTTGTAGAGTTTTTAAGTTAATATAATTATAAAACTACTCTTCAACTTTTTAAAAATATAATTAAATATAATTCTCAATAAAAAAATTTCTAGCTTCAACACTGGTTTAATAATATTTAGATCAAATCCTTAAGATCACAGTGTTGAGAGAAAAATTATAAACATTAAACATGAATCTTAAATAAAAGAAAAAGATTTTGAGAATTATAACTTGAATTAGTTGGAGAATAAAAACTACATGAAGACAAGCCAAAAGGAAACAACGAAAAGTTTCCACCAACAAGCGTGTTCAAAAGACGTCCATTTTATAATGCCACCAAAATAGTAGTTCAATAAGCTTGTTTCTTTTCAAAAGGTATTATGTCATATTAAAAAGATACAATTACAAAAGCGGTTCGGTATTATCTTGTCTTGAGTTTTAGTCTTTGTGTATGTAAAATAAATTGCTAAAAGATTTACTCATTAAAGTCATGTGTGCGGCGCAGGTCGATCCAGATTAGTTAGAGCTACAAAAAATACAATTACCACCAACAATCAATTGATTTAACAAGATAAAAAACTAAATCTTTTAAACAATATCAGATGTTCAAATATTAACATTGTGAATATAAAAAATTAAATTAAAAATATTATGGCATATTAAATCTATACAAAATCTGATCTTAAATCAATATTTAATCAACTCGTAACAATAAATTCAATTAATTACTTTATATAAATATAGATATGGACGACACTAAAATCTATAAATCAGTAGAGATGATATAATGTTATATTGTGTTGTAGAAGAGTCCAATTCCAATAGGTATTATTATACTTTGATCTAATCCCTTTGCATGAGGCCATAAGCGTTTACTCTGAGGTCAAGCGGGTCGCGTTAAAATATTATTAAGGGTAATTATACTTTTCTGTACTTGAAGTTGCTATAAAGTTTAAATTGGTACTTGGTCTACATTGGTAGCTCAACCTTATAAAAGGTTTAAATTTGCATTCATACTTTGCTTCCTCAACTTGGTACCTCAATTTACCTTTTATAACATATAGTATTTAATTCCGGTCTCATGTTTTGATATATTCAATTGATGTTTAACATTTCTTTTAAAAAATACGGTGAAAAAATAATTTTAAATTAATTTAAAATTTAAATATTTGAAGTTGTTGTTAAAAGTATTTTTAAGTGTATAAAATATTTATTTTAGAGATTATTTTTAAAATAAAATATAAAAGAATTAATGACATAAACAATAATAGATGGACAATTTTGCTTTAAAAATACTTTTTAGAAAAGTTGAAAGTTAAAACTTTTGACTTTTGAAAAGCACTATTATAATCCATACAAAAATCACTTTTGCAATTAATAGTTTAATTTGTCTTTTTAATTGAAAATTTATGCATTTCCCCTCTAAGAATTATAATTTGTTTCACCTCCTTAATGCGAAATTCCAGCTTTGCCCTCAAGATAAAGCCAAATTCAGATACCAAAATGTGTGTAAGAGTTAAGAAGTTAAGTTCAAATACCAATTTGGACAAAAATAACAAAGTACTAATCTTGAACTTTTAGAAGAGTTTTGAGTATTAGTTTGGACCTAAAAAGCTACAAGTACCAATTTGAACATTGAAATGAAGTTGGGGTACCAAAAAGTAAATTAACCATGTTAAAAACAATTTGGTTAAATTGTCAAAATGGGCAGGAAAAAGGCCCGAATGTCAAACAACGTGCAAACTCGAGGGGCCCTGTTGCTCTATCCAATCCAAATGTCGATGTCCGACCTCAATTTTAAACGCATTAATTTCCCGCATTGTGTGGACAGAAATTTTTTTATACAAAAAAATTGAAAATAGGAATTCCAGGTAATATATTGTATAGGGCTAAATTTATTATACTAATAAAAGAGCTTTCAGATCTGTTAAACGATAGAATTTGAATTTGAATTTAATTGGTTATTTGAGAAGATCATTTATTTGGATTAAAATTTAATTTTAATATTAATTATAAGTTGATTTAGTAGAACATGACATTAAATCAATTAAATAATATCAAAGATTAAAATTTTAATTGTGAATAAAGTAAATTAGGTTATGAAGATTACAGATTTTATAATATTTGACTCGAATTGATTGATCAATGACTCGAATATTTTATACCAAAAAATTAACCAATGGAATCCATTAATTAAATGAATGATGAATAATGTTCATGTTGTCTCATATTGTGTAGATTCAAATCAATTAAAAATGTAATTACATATCTATTAAAAAATTAGAGTTATAATTCAATACACTGACGATAAAAACAATAGTTTCAACAAGTGTATTAGTTTTATGGTTAGATATTTAATTTATGATGTAGGATTCAAGACTTTAGAGTTTAGGATTGTAATTAAAATTTAAGGTCTACATGTTAAAACCTAAATCCCGAAAATAACACCTTAAATCTTAAACCCCTAAATATTAAATACTAAACTAAATCTATGAATCATAAAATTAAAATAATTATATTTTTTTTATTTTTACCGCGAGTATAAAATATTTCACTAAAAACTTAACACATGAAGTGGAAATTATTATCTTAACAGATGGCTATGGGCTATTAATCGTATGTACTTGTGGTGAATAGAAGTCATCCAAAATATGCACAGCCCAAGTTGATGGCATAAACGCCCTTCGTAGATACCATGCTTAAGTATGGTGGGCAAAATAATTTGATTCCGTCGGATTTTGATCTAATCCGATCCGATAAGAATTATTATAAAAAAATTAAAAAAATTGAGTTTAGGGGGAATGATTTTTTGGAAAACATTAAGTTGGATGAGTAGAGTTTGAGCTTAAAATAAAATAATTTCAATCCGACTTAATATATTTATAATTATATATATTATATTTTATATTTAATATTTTGCTAATTTTTTTCTGAACCGTTGTTTAGTCAATTTTTTTAATATTTTAGATTTGAATCAGGGTGGAGTTGAGATAAAATATACTAATGTTAAATTTGGAGATATTAGGTTGGATTAAAATTTATAAATTTCGGATTGAAATCGAGACAACTAAAAACTCGTCTTGTTACTATTTATATGTCGAAACAAGGATCGTTTCGATCTATTTTTTGTGCACTACTATTCAATGCAAGTTTAATTAGTATTTATTATAATTATAAACATAATTTGTACAATTTATAAATAAATAGCACATATATATACGACAAATATTAATTTATTGAAAAGTAGAAAAAATGGTCTCCAGTCCCGAAAGATCGAAGGGTTGATATCGAAACTCCAATGAATTTATTACTAGAATATATAAATTTTAAAGACTAAAATTTTGGTTTATCGGCGAAGTTTGGTTTGTCGGTAACTCGCAGTTCGAAGTTAGCTTCTTCAGATTTTGCAGGCCTCCTTTGTTCTGTTGTTGAACTTTGGGTTATTTGCGTTAACTAGAGCATTTTCTGGATTCTGTTTGATTTTTGTTTATTGATATAATATTTATGATCAGTTCGCTAAGTTTGGTCTGGTGTTCGAACTTGTTCCGCATTCGTTTTTGAAGCAATGAAGTTTTGTAATGTCGATGTCAATTGAAAGGCCATTAAGTCTTGGTAGCTAATACCTTGGAATAAGTTGTGTAATTCAGCTTATCAGTCAATAATATGGAAAACTCAAGACAAGTAAGAGGAGCAGGAGCAAATCAAAAGAATTTCTATAGGTTGGGGATTCATACGACGATGACGACAATGGTGATGGAATGGAGTATCAATCTTAAGATTATATATTTATGTCTGTACCCAGATGTGTGTTTACGTATCCAAGCTTCTATACAAAATTTAGAATATGTAAGAAAATTTTGGACTTCTATATAAGCTGGATACCTATCTCAACTCGGTACAACCGAGAGAGTTTGGCGAAAAATTGAATGTCGAAACCACACCTGCATCACCAAGGTTTTAAGTCTCCAACCGGTCCTGCTGTCCAGTTTAGAATCTTTTCACCAGGCTTCAAGTAAGCACTCTTCGCATGCGGCAATTTACGAGCTAGGCCATTCAATATCTGATGGAAAGCATCTCCGGGTAGTGCCGGTTGTGGAAACAACATGGCTCGCTTCATATAAGGATTTGCAAGAAGCCTCTGTTTCCTCAAGATTACGTCGGGTGGTATAGATGTGAGAATCGTATCCAACTTGGGTACATCTTCTTCTGCAACATACACCCCGATTTCCTCCCAAGGGATAGCATCGGCGAAGGGTAAAACTATATCATCTGCTATGATGACAGGAATGCAGCCAAATACTACAGCTTCGACCAGCCTAGGACTCCAAGGTGCCCACCCGAGCGGGCACAAGCAGAATATAGCTCGCTGCATATCCTCGTAATAAGTGGTTGGATGATCAGTCGAGATGTCGAAAAGTGGATTGTTCTTAAAATTCTCCCAAACAGCTGCCCTTGCACCTCTGCCAGTCATCAAAGGAGTCAGTTAGGGTCATCCATTACTCTAAATCCTAAATATACCAAAGCTCGAAAGAAACATACCTTGCATAGTAGCCACCTTCGGGGTCATTGTTCACGTCGTAAAACAACCCACGAAAGTAGACAAAAATCGAACGCGGAGTTTCTGGTGGGATATGTCGGGCCTGCATCTTTTGAGGGGGAGCATAAGGAGGAATTGTGATCGAACCTTCCTTCAAGCACACATGGTTCCGTTGCCCAAAAGTCTGAACCAAGGTAGCACGCTGGAGGATCGGAAGGATCCCCCTCTCTATAGCTTTTTCTTCCTGGAGAAGATTTAGAACCATTTATCACAGGTATTCCACTATAAACTATGTTTAAGTTTAAGGACCCAAACTAGTACACCTTGTTCTATTACAGCTATCAAAGACTGTTTTTTCATGCCTACTGAAAAAGCTTCTATGTATATGACCGAAATGAATCGAAAAAACGATTATCTAAACATGGTTTGGTGGAGACCTGAACCGGTTACCTGATAGTGAAAGCATGCTCCGAAATCGTGGGGCACAACGAAGAAATGATTGGCACCCTCTGTTCTATTCCAGTAAGGCCAGCTAGAGGAAATAAGTTGTATCGCACTTCTCAGCATCCTAGGAGACTTGAAGGGCAATGGCAAGCCAGTGGGAGTAAGATCACAGGTAGCATATATAGGGGTATAAAACCAATCAGCTTCCTGGGGATTGAGTGTTCGAACTGGACTCGATAAGAGAAACCTGTGCATGAAGATCTCAGCAGCAAACATATGTGAGAGGCATCTGGGATCTTTCTGAAGGATCTTCTTGTTGTATTTGCTCGGAAGCTCGTAGACATACACTTTCAGCTTTCCTACTGGATCATCTTCCAAGACATCACCAGCACTTCCTGCATTATCCGATCAAGGTGATACAACAACTGCACAACAAATCAAGAATTATCTTGAGCAACAATAAGAACAGAAGGTACCCGAAATTCTCTCGGTGCGAGGATTGTGCTCGGCGGTGACCCTCCAAGCGAAGCCGAAAGCAATGAAAAGCAAACCCCAGAAGCATTTCCTCATTATGGAAGAATCTGAAGAACCCTGTAAAGGAAATACCAGAGGAATGGGAAGTGGAGGGGACGAAGCAGCCATATTTAAGAGAAATATGTAAAGGAAGATGGTGGGACGTCATTAGGAGGAGTAGTTGAGTGAGTTTTCTTAGGGAGCTGAATAAGCAAATGGAGTATTACAAGTTTGGGGGATTGAAAGTGAAAATTTGGGGAATTAAACAAAACAAAACAAAGAAACTATGATGTTTGAACTGTAAGCTCGATGCTTGCGAAAGCAGCGGTTGTGTTGCAGGTTTGATGGCAGGTCCATGTCCGTCTCTCGTTCGCGCATCAAGATCGAGCAAAGCTGACGTTCTGTGGAAGCCTTGGGTTTATGTTTATCTAATGGGCCGTTATTTTATTCTGTGTTAAATATGTTATCGGGCTAATTGTGGAGCCCTTGGATCCTACATTTAGATTAAATTGAGTTGATAAAATCTATTTTATAATTTAAATTTTATTTGATATTTTTTTGAGGTGAGTTGTTTGAGTTTTTGTTATAGTTTTAAATATTTATATCGTTATGATACTAATTGGTCTCGATTTAATTAAACGACTTTCTATAATCATATACTATATACATAATAATTAATATACATATATTTATTTACATGCGATATACATATATCAGATAGAGTGGCGGGATTCGATTCGAACTTAAAAATTGACACACTAATTACTAAAAACTTAGAGTTATTCGAGTCTTATTTTATAGCTTAAATTTTATTTAAAATAATATTCACGTTGAGTTTGTAAAATTATAATTCAAGTGGAGTCAAATTTTTCACGTCGAATTAAAAATTTTAATTTATTTTCGAGTCAAATTTTTCTCACATCTACTTGAATCCCCTAGTCCATACAATAGAGTTTCCCATCTTAAACAATTACTTAAATAGTCACTCAACTTTTAAAGCATCAATGTTTTGGTCACTCAATTTTTAAGATACAAACGTTTTGATTATATATAAGACGTTAAACCCCTAACGACGATTAATATTTGGCATAAAGCCAAAAAAAACTTAATGTTTGATTGAATAGTCATTTTGTTCTTATTTTTTTGGAGTAATTCAACTATCGACATTTTATTTTAGATCAAAATGACCTACGGATAAAACAGTCAGTCTACTGACAGTAAATGGCTTGAAATAACGTGACAAACCTATATGGCAGTGCACGATGACATGACAATATCATATAGACAAATGTGTTGACTTGAAAAAACGTGGCATCAGTCAAAAAATAATTTCATAAAATTATATAAAATATAAAATAAATTTTTGTGCTGACTTATCATTCTATTAAGTTATTTCAAACTATTTATCGTTAGTTTTCCAACAATTTTCATCCGCCGAGGGACCATTTTATCCTAAAATAAAACGTTAAAGGTTGAATTATTCCAAAAAAAGAATATAGACCAAAATGACTATTCAGTCAAACGTACTTTTAGACGCTAACGTTTTATTTACTCAAACAATTTTAGTATTTGAGATACAATAATACATATTTTTATTGATTGTAAAAGGCTTAAATGAAAAATAGGTGCTCAAACTATATTTTTTTTTTACTTTAGGTGCCTAAAATAATTTTTATAAAAATAGGTGCTCAAAGTTTCAAAAGTTATAATTTTAGGTGCATGACCGTTAATGGGTGTTAAAAAATTCTTTAACCAATCAGTGCTTGACACGTGGCACTAGTTTATTTTTTTTGATTTAAAAAACACCCAAAAATTTCAATTTTTCATAAAATTCCAAAATTTTAAAAATTTTACAAAACAATCCCAAAATTCCTAAAATTACCCAAGTCCCCAAATGGCCACTGCTTCTGCCGTCGATCGTCGCCCCTAAGCACACTCCTTTAATCGCCGGACCAAGGTGATCATTTCTCCCAACACGGCATTGCCGGAAACGCCGAACGACGTGCGAGCTGAACGACGATTTCGCTTTCAACGCTCAACTGCACGCCGTTCGTCATTTTCAAAGACGTCGTGTTGGGGAACTGACCACTTTAGTCCGACGACTAAAGGGGTGTGCTCAAGGGCGGCGATCGGTGGCTTGGAGGTTTGGGTAATTTTAGAGATTTTAGAACTGTTTTGTAAAAATTTTAAAATTTTGAGATTTTATAAAAAAGTGAAATTTGTTTTTGTTTTAAAATTTTAATTTTGGAAAAAAATAAATTAAATATGCCACATGTCAAGCATCAATTGGTTAAAGAATTTTTTTAACTTCCATTAACGGTCAAACACTTAAAATTATAATTTTTAAAATTTCGAGCACTTATTTTTACAAAAACTATTTAATGTTCAAAAAATACATACTTTAAGCCCCTGTTTTTTATTTAAGCCATTGTAAAAAAAATAATTTGACGGCATTTAAACCTTTTGATTAATAGGAAATCGTTTGCATTATCTTTTCCATGTCTAAGATTAATGAAAGCTAATCGAACCATAACATCACTTCATTCACACGATTCTCGTATTCAAAGGGAGAGTTGTAACCAGCAGCACTGTACAGCAGAGACCGACTGCCGCTGTCGCTGCCACTGCGTTTATTCGATTCCCAAGCGGTGCCTTTGAGGCTTTTCTTCAAGGCTGATATCTGAGCAGAGATGTTGGAATCATCCATGAAACCCCCAAATCTCCTCACTGCTGCAAACTTGTTCCGAGGCAGCTCCACCGGGTGCGCTTCCGCCGATCGGGGAGGGTTTCTTTGGAATATCTGAGGCATGTAAAAGTGAATAACATAGGTTAAATTGTGCTGACCTCCGGTAGTCGGATGTATGTTTACCAAAACTGGTGCTGTCATATTCATTTTCACTGCTTCCTCATTGTTGCCCCTAATGTAAGCAAGGAGGCTGGCCAAGGAAAACAAAAACCCAAATTTAAAAACGAAAATTTGAAGATAATTAATGTCAAAGAGCAAATATACTATCAATGGGTTGGTGTAAGCAGCTTGGTACCGCTTAAGCATGTTTTTAGTTCGAGACCTTGTATGTATGCAGTAAATCTCACTCGTCAAAATCAAGTGTGCGAAGCATATGTCCTCACATAAAAATCGAGAACGCAACAAAAAGAGAACAAATATATTTATACATTGTCAGTCCTTACATTTTGAAGCCTTTGGAAACAGCATCTTTGTAGGAGGAAGAGGTGATGGGGGAAGTAGCCACCCACATAGCCTTTGAATAACTTCTGATCTCAAACTCCGGCCGGCTCTGAATAACTTTGTACCGAGCACACTCGAGGTGGCCGCAGTTGAGTGGCTTCTCGTAACCTTTCCCCTCCGTTTGCTCCACCATCGACACACTCAACAGCAACAACACGAACCCGAACTTGTTCATGATTTGCCACATGCCTCCAATTTTGTATGTGTATTTCATCATGAAAATATATGGCCGTTTCTACCGTCTGACGATCTATCAACATATACATACATATATACACGTATGAAAAGTATATAGAGTTGCGCATGCAAAGCTACTTGTGGTTCATATTTGTTAGCCTTTTTCATCTTTATTCTAGTGGCTACATGAATGGCAACGTTGCACGTATCTTGTTGTTTCATTTTGTCAAAGATGCCACTAATGTTCACAATGTGTGTGGCTGGTTTCTTTTTGACTATAACATGTTCATGAACATGTTAGATCCTTTCAAATTGTATTGTGGAGTTTGATTTTATAAAAGCCGACCATTTTTTCTTTTAGCTAAGCATGAGTTCATCACTTAAGGGCGGCTTTAGCATTATTCTCCTTCAATTTAGATATTCAATATCAATTTCAAATATAGTTAAGAATATTTTTAAAACATATAGATCAAATTGTAACGCACGCGTACCTATTATATTGACAACACATGAGCTTGACATGTTAAATCAGCAGACAATATAGTTAAAATTATGAGAAAAAGAATAAAGTAGTGGGTGCTGTTTTGAATATTTGAAACCCTAGCTCCTACCATAATGCAGAACCATGACATTGTTATTATTATTTTGATGATTAATATCAGGCTGCGTTGATGTATAATCTGGAAGCAAAGAGAGAGCATGTCCTGAAGTTGAACTCCATATTTGATCTCTTACATGCTGCAACGTCAACAATGGTTCAAGCTGTTGCCCTCTACATCTTATCTCTATCTGCAACCACAAAAAAGTTTTCATATATGTTAGACATTGCAATCAGTTTACGGGGACTAAATTAAGATTTGGAGTTGAGGAGGCAAAACATAAATGTTTAAAAGTAGGAAATAAATTTATAAATAAATTGTTTTTTTTAAATTATATAGAGAGACAAATGTAAGAAAAAAATTGTTGGAGGTGAGCCCCAACATATCCGCCCCGTCAGTTTTCATGTATTTTTTTTAAAAATAGTATTAATTTGCACTCAACCAACTTAAATACAAAATAAAACTTATGGTGTGACTCGAATCTTGGTCAACATCAAATCATTAATAGATATTCAATCGACTGAAACTTTTAGTGAAACTCAAGAACGTAGGTAGAAAGCAAATTTATAGAACAAAATATAAATAATCATAAAAATAAAGGAGGACAACGTATAAATAGTCATAAATATGAAAGGATAACGGCTGAACTATTGAGATTCGAACTTTAATGCTAATGCGTATTCAACCGACTAAAATCGCAATTGAGACTTGAATCCTGTTACTTACGGCAGGGGAGAAATTAGGGGCTGGCAGTGGTCTTAGTCCCCACCTAATTATGCATACATCCCTCTAAAAATTAAAGAATTGTATTTTAACCCTGTCAAACTTTCTTCTTTGTTTCTCTATCCCCCTAAGACCAAAAATTGAAAACATCACTACTCCAATTTAGGTCAGCGGTCAAGCACTCTCTAGCCTGCCCGCTAATTCCACTATCTTAAACTGCACGAAGTAATCATTACGGGACCTACCTAGACTTTACTCGCAAGCCAAAATCATTGTTCCTTTAGAATTAGACTCTAATAAAATTAATTCATATTTTTCATGAAAAAAAATTAATATTAGATATTTTTTGTGTAATGTCAAATTTTATTATAGAAATGATTTTTCTAATTCATTTTTCTTTAATACAATATCAGAATTAAAATCCATAATTTTACTTAGCAAACTTAACATTTCATTTTACAAAATTAATGGATAAATAATAATATTAATAATTTTAATTTAAAATATATAAAACAATTTTGAGATTTTATTTAGACCTCATTTATAAAGTTCTCAGTCCTATCGTGTGAGTTTTATTTTTTCATTAATTTATTTTTATGTTTTCCCCACAACTTACCCAACCATACGTCACATTCTCCAATCACATCTCATGCACGTCTTCTTCACGTTGCTTTCTTGCAAAATAAAACCCTAATTATAAATTAAAAGGTCAATATACCCTTCTAATTAATTCTGGTGTTGATTTCTTTTTCTTAATTAATAATCCTTTCCCCTAAATTAATGTTATTAAATTTGATTTCATCTCATTTAAACATAAAATGATTAAACATAAGAGAGTACTTTTTAAAAATATTAAATATGATAAACCACATCAGATATCACTGAATTTTAATTTTAATATCTATTATATTATTGAATTAAAAATCAATACTATTTTAGCACTAATTTTAGTTTCGACTTTAATTATATCATTTGACTATTAAGAACCTTCCACGTCATCGTATGTGGACCGCTAAGATTTATCTACGTCATCAATTTAGTGGTCCAGTGGTATAATTGAAGTTTAAACTAAAATTTAGTGTTAAAATATTATCGATTTTTAGTTCAATGGTATAATCGATACTAAATTTAAAGTTTAGTGGTATCTGTGTAGTTTACCTTATAATTTTATAAAAACTAATTTAAAATTTTCAATGAAATTTAGAAAACAAATAATTACTTAGGATGAGATTTATATTCAATACATTCTTAGCGATTAAATCTATACATTTATAGAACTCATTGAGTGGTTCTAGTGAAAAAGAAGTATCATTGCACATGTTCATGTTCGAACTCATTGTGTATACATTGTTAAATAGTTATAATTAATGAACATATACTACATTGAGTGGTTCTAGTGAAAAAATAAGTGTCATTGCACATGTTCATGTTCGAACTCATTGTGTATATGTTGTTAAATGGTTATAATTAATAAACATATATTATCTTATAGTCTAACCAAACAATTCAAAACATATATGTTAATAGTTAATTATGTAATGACACATGTTAATAGGTGGGCGTTGATGATAGGAGCAACCCTCCTAAATCAATTTGTTTTTTATAATCAGTAGTACTCAATTCACTAGCTGATAAATTCAAATCGAGTATTGCAGAGATCCACAATAGAGACAACCCCTTAAATAAAGTTATTTCATTTAAAACGTTAGAATTAAAATTTTTGACATTGCTTAAGCCTTAATGAATCTAATATCTCATGTTGTGAGCAGGGACGGAAGTACTAAGTGGTGGGGAGGGGCAATCGCCCCCTCACTCCCGAAGAATTTTTTTATACCTTTGTCCCATTATTTAAATTTTATTACAAAATGATTTATTTATGACTTTGCCCCACTATGAAATATTTATAGTTTGCCCCTCTCAACCTCAAATCATGGCTCCGCCCCTAGCTGCGAGACTCATAGATAGTTGATAATTTTAAAATTTATTTAATATTTAATGCTGCATGAAATGAGGGTTCTCACCTGTCTTTTTATGTTTTTTTTTTTCGTTTTTCAACTAGGGAATGATCCTGCTGTGGGAATTATCCCCTCATGCTTTGTTTTCCCCACGACGTAAAAAGGGGATTTCTTCTCTCTATTTGGGTGTAATTTTGTGGTTGGTTGTGGGGTGATGATATTGATAGGTCCTTTACAAAAATATTCCATCAAAGTGGTGCACTTAAGGTTATTTTTATGGACATTTTAGGGCATTTTCTCATAAATGTCACTTTTATTTTATTTATTCATTCATCAATACATTTGGACAAAATTATTTATCTGAACACGTGGAGTAGTCCCAGTGATAAAGTATGATTAATTCATTCAGGTGACCTGGGTTCGAGTACTATGCGTGCACAGTGTGTGCGCTTTATTAAAGAGCTAAGAAAATTGAACATATACTACATTGTAATTACACCAATATATTCAAAAAATTATATATATGTATATCATGCTTACAATGAACTCACCGAACAAGCAAGACGAGTTTTAAAAAGATTTTTTATTAATATTTAATTAACTCTCCACCCCTGTAAGGCCATTTCGGTAAAACTTTTTTAATAATATTTTCCCTGTAATTAAGATAATTATGTAATTAGGCCATAGATAATTAAAACTTAATCGGAAATCGTCAGACAAGCACGTCGAGTTCAACTTAAATTTAATTTTTTTTAAATCAATACAGTGGCATAGTTATCGTTGGATCTACAATACGGAACTCGACGTATATGCCTAGCGAGTGCTGATTAAGTTTTAATTATCTACATCCTAATTACATAATTATCTTAATTACAATGTTTTTTTTATGAACTCGCCTTGCAAGCATGACGAGTTTAATAAAATATTATTAATTTTTTCCCGAACTCACCTCTCAAGCGTGAAAAGTTAGTTAAAATATTAATAATTTTTTAGAACTCACCTTGCTTACCCGATGAGTACACTATAAAAATGCTATAGAGACAAATAAATTGTTCGGGTGTCATATTGGTAAATAAATATACTAAAGGTGATGTGAAAATCCCCCATTTTTAAGCGCAAAGAAAAGAAAAAGGGCCTTCAATTATCTATCCCAATGCTGAGATGAAAGGAACGAAAGCGTGACGAAAGGAAATGAATAACGAAGGAGGGAGGAGGGGTTTGAGAATGACAGGGTCCACGTGTGGCTTTCATGACCCTACGATATGATTTTTCATGATTCCTTAATGTCAAAACCCTCTAGCTTTTTTACTAAGGACGAAAATGAAATCCAAAAGACATGATGTTTTTATTTCAATGCTTATTGCATTATATCCATGAGGGCCTCTCTTTTGTTTTTCCTAACTACCATATAATATAGTGATTATTATTGCCCTTGAGTATTTAACTTTCTTTTTATGCGTGAGATTTTCAGTTTTCGATAATCATATAAATTCTGAATATATTCAGAATTAAATTAAATTAAATTTTTAAACATGACAAAGATCACTCGGTGATATTTTCTCATTTATAAGGTTCAAACAAAAGTTTTAAATTAAAAGACACCAAATTTCTTATTATTCAACCTAAAAATATGTAGGTAGATGAAATTTGGCCATATGTTATATGTATGTTTCTCTCTAGATTATTGGCAATGATTATTAGAACAAAGTGGTGTAAAAGAGTAGTGAATTTATGGCTACACTAACACTTGGGACAAAACCCTAGCCATTGGATATTTCCACTGCGGCATAGAATCAAAACAAAACCCTAGCTAGATGAAAGATTCTAGGCCATGAGTTTGCTTGGGTATCAATGGCAGCCGAGTTAGCCTGACTTGACCTAATAACTACAATATCAAAGTTGTCTGATTGTATAAAAATACCTAAATGTGTGTGTATTATGATGTGTATGCGATTAGGTGTGTTTTTATTTTGATTTTTCAAAAGCAAAAAAACAAGATACTGTCATGATCTCAGACTTGGCATGAAGTGCAAGGAAAGAAACAAAAGTATAAAAGAATGCATCCATTCTACACTATTATATAATTCTCAAACAAAAACAAAATAGAATGTTCAGGATCACAGTTATTTTAATATAAATAATAAAATTATGAAATATAAAATCAATGGCTCTGTACGTCCTATTAGACACGTTTTATGAGAAGAGGTTATTTACCATGTTGATAGAATTAAAGGGAAACATTCATATCTAACAAAAACAAAAAAGCTAGTAACCATGTTAATTATCCTGATTAGGGAAACTTCCCACCTAAACTATATGATGTTATCAGACAAGTGAAAATGAAAAACAAGAAGTAGAAGAAAGATGCATTTAGTTCCAATGTTTCTGTCATGTCCCCAACACCAACCAAGTTCTGTAATCCATGTAGTACTAGTTAACGTAACTGGATAAAATGATCATGTTTTTTGCAACCCTAAAGCAGGTGAGAAATGCAGCAAAAATGGGAAATGGAGTTGCAGTTAAAATACCTGTGATTCGCTATCCAGTCTCAGCTTGTTGGCCAGATACTTCATTATTAACTTCACTGTCATCTTCCCATCCCTTGTTAACAATCAAAACAAAAACAACAAATGAACCGCCATGAACACAGCGTAGAAGTGATTAAACACAGGGAGAATTGAATTTAATTTAATTACTTGATTCTCAGATAGCTCTTTGGTATTTGAGGCAAGAACGGTTGTTTTGCTCTGAAATAATTAACCAAACCAAGTGAGTTTCATGGTAGTGATATGAATGAAAAAAGAGTATACTTTTTCATACAAAAAACATAAAGTTTCAGCCTTGTACTTACCGATTGTGTAATGCTTGTAGCATAAACCAAATGCCAGAATGGGTCCTTCTAGTTCTAGGAGGATCAATGATTCTAACCTCCGAGCTCGGTTGCACCTGAAATGGCCTGCCGAAATATGGCGCCAACGAAGAAGAAGAAGCCGGGGCTAGCGGCTTAAATAAAGTAGTAAAACTATTGACAACCGTTGGCCGTGGTGGAGGTCGAAACTCGAGCATGTGAAAAGTAGGGGATAATGGCCTTGCTTGTAGTGACTGTGAGCCACCACCACCGGGTAATAGATCGAGCTCCGTCAACGTCGACACTCCTCGCCCGGAAGACGGATCGCCTTGTTCGTATGTTTTTGTTGCCTGAGTCTGACCCCCTATACTGAGTTGGAGCCAACTTTTATCTCGTTCTTCATTATTGTTAACAGTACTGTTAGTTCTCGATTCATCTTCAGCCATGGAAGTAGCAACTACCAGGTCAGATCCTAAGCAAGCTTCGTTTCGATAGTCATACCCGTGAAGACCCAAACTCTCCGTGTAACTTCTACCGCAATTAAAACCATAAACCCCGCCGCCGCCGCCGCCGCCCTCACCGCTGCCTTGAGGAAGATGATGTTGTCTGGAAAGGTTTTCAGCGGGAACCATGGTCATATCTGATAAACAGGAAAAAACCCAAACACTTTGTGTGGGCTGTAGCGAGAAAAAAGGAGAAGAAGCAGATGGTGAAGAAGATAACGATTCTACGGATTGCTCTTGACCTCAACAAAAGCCATGGCCGGTGAAAAGAAGCTTTTTAACAGGCTGTTGCTTGAATTGTATAGAGGAATCTAGGGGGATTGGCTTAAGCATGTTTTTGGAGTGGAGGAATCAAGAAAGCGAGAAATGCCTGTTATCAAGAGGAGAATCGTTGCTGTCTTATGTTTCATTTTGAACATATCAGTGGAGGACAAGGAGAATAAACATTGTATATCTCACTTTCCATTAGTTCTCTTGGTTTGGAAGCTTGTGGGAAATGAAATAGTTGCAGGCGGAGGGGGGGATAACGAAAGAGATGGTGGTTAGTCAGTCAGCCAGTTTGATTAAATAAAGTTAAAACTATTATCGCTAACAATATCGACGGTATAATATACGATAAGACACGATATTTAATATGTTTAAGTACTCAATATCCTCTTGTTTCAAAGAGAAAATGATTTAAGATTCTTTTTTATTTAAATGTTATTTTTAGGAATAGAAATCTCCGACTCCTTTTCAATGCTCCATACTAAAATATTAGGTTTAGGGTTAAGATTTTAGAAATTATAGATATGGTGTATTTATTAGGGTTTAAGATTTAGAATTTAAGATTAAAACTTAAAAATTAATTTTTTAATATAGAAAGAAGCACAAAAAAGGAACGAAGATTTTTGTTGGTTTAATATAGAAAGAAACGCCAAAAAAATTAATTTAACATGAATTTTTAACCATCTGTTCTAAGTTGTTGTATTGACCTAAATTCGGTAATTAACAAAGTTGGTTTAGTTTATTATACACGTTTGTTTTGAGAAATGATTTTTCATAATTTTCAAAAGCTTTTATTCAATTTCACACCCACATGTGATGATGATTTTGTTACTCAAACCTTGCTTTCAATGTGCATGGTCTAGAGTTGCACACATGTGGATCATTTCATGATATTCAAACCTTATTGCTCTATACTTTTTTTTCTCAAATCATATCAAATTTACACTTTATGTTGATAAAATTGTGTGATTGCATATGTTACGGCTAAAATAAGAAAAAAAACCACTATGGATTATCATTATTATTCATCATCACCCGTATTTGACCCCATGGTATTATTTAAACTAATCATAATCTTTTAAGTGTCTAACGTGACACATAGATTTTGTTTTTGCTTTTAAATAACGTGATACACAAGTCTATTTTGCATAGTACCAAACTATCTATTAATATGCTATGCACTTTGATCGATATGAAATAAAGGCGAGATTTTATGTCAATGATATGAATTTTTAAAAAATTGTATTATAAATTTATGAGGTGTAAAATAAAATTATTAATAAAAAATATTTAAATTGTATAAAAATTTAAAATGTTCAGAAATGACAACCACACTCAACACTTCTTCGTTCTATCCCGAATATATATTATGAATAGGGGACCCAAAGGAGATATTGGGGAGACTTGTTGAGTATGATGAAATACTAAACGAGTGAACCAACATCTTTGTCTTCTTTTCCCTTCTTTTTCTTCCTTTGAGAAGGGGGAAGTGTAACAATGGAGCATATATTATTATATACGTAATAATCATGCATGGCATGGGAGCCCCTCTGCCTCTCTCCAATGATGACTTTGTGAACCGAAGAATGACGAGGGGTAGGAGGTGCTTATTGACTTGAGCAACTGGCAAATAACTCAAGCTTGATTTGGTTAAAATTCGGTTAATATTCGACTCGAGTTGGCTCGACTCGAAATTGAGTTCGATTCGAGATTTTAGCAAGTCGAGTCGAGCAAAGTCTAACTCGACAAGTTAGTGAGCAGCTCGTTATTTTTTTTTTGTATATTCTTGTATGATTTTTTGGTGGATACCTTAAAAATTATGTTTCAAGAAGTTTAAATATTAGTTGAAAACTTTAACTATAAAAAAGTTCAGTGAATTACTAAGTAATTTACCCATAAAATTTTGGTTTTAAATTTTCAAAACGTTTTGTATTTCTCTAGAATTAAGAGTTAATTTGTATTAATAAGAAACTAATTACAATAATGAATCTTTCATTCTTTTATTAAAGTCTTTACTCTTTCTTTTATTATTATTTTACATATAAAAGTAGAAAATAGGAAATGTTTTTAGTTTTTACTTCCCATATAAAAAAATATAATTGAAAGTTAAAACTGCAAAATTCTTAAGGCATTCTTTCATTTGTTGTTCTCAAAAATCGTTGAGAAACTAAAAAGAGTCTCACACTAAAATATCGACTTCATCTCTAACTCGGTCATAGCAAGTTCGTTTATTTATCTCCTCAGACCCCACATTTCCCCCCTGAATTTCTATGTCTATATTAAGCTGTAATAGTATTACTAGATGTTGCCTATATTTAAAAAACAAGGAAAATATATTGGTGAGCTCAACGAGCAACGAGTCGAGTCAAGCAACGAAATTTTTTAACGAGCGCGAGTCGAGCAAAAATTTATCGAGCAACGAGTGGAGTTGAACAATGAGATCTTTTAACAAGTACGAGTCGAATACTATTTAACTCGCGATCGACTCGCTCGATAAGCGCTCCTAATGAGGAGAATAAGTTGTTCGGATTTGAATCGAATATATAATACTAATAGAGAATTACGTAAAACAAATCATTATGTAAACACAAAATAAAATGTGGTATGGGTCAAGTCTATTTGATATAGTATTTATATATTTGAAGTCGGGCAAAATTTTAAATAGACTTATATAACAAATAGACACATGTCGATTTAGACCGACCTTAAAAATTTTATGGGAGTCAAAACGCAAATTTGCCGGTATACTAATTCATAATTTTAGAGTTTTTAGAAGAATAAAATCACATTTTCTTTTTCATTTAAGAGGGGACAAAATATAATTTTACTATGGATTAATTTATAATTTTATACTTCTAGAGAGACTTGTACACAATTTTATCATTTAAGAAGACCAGGACCCCAGCATTCCGATTTCATTCGATCAAAAACTGATGCAAGAAACAGACGAGCAAGGAAATGTTACTAAACAACCAAAACTGTCAATTATTTTGCAAGAACATTTATAGAGAAGATGCTTACAATATCAGGGGAGGATAGAATCCGAAAGATAATCGGCCTGTAGCTGCACATGAATGAATTACCAGTAATCACCACAAGAGCAAGTTCCATCATGGAAGTCATGGAACCGATTCATATCTCTGATAATAATATCTCGCTTCATGATCTTCGATATTAATTTCATCGCCGTATGGCAATCCACACATATTCGAAGGTTCTTCATTATACGGATTTGGCTTCCGGGTGTCGTTCTAAATAGTGCAAACGCAAGAGCTAACCTTTCACTGTGTACCCACAATAGACGCTCCTTTTCTTTATGCTCTACGTCGAGCAAAACGGCATTGCAATTAGGGAAAAACCCTGCTCTCCTTGTCTTTACGTTCAACCATTCCAATATCCCATTAATCACCTTTGTATCGGGATGCGAAGTGTCTCCCACACTGAAATAATGTACCCTTCCCTTGCTCTCGATCCAACTCAAACCCGGTTCCTTCTTCATTCCTTTCTTTCTCATGCTTTGCCTAATGGCAGTGACGTTGTCCCACTTTCTTGCGGTTGCATAAATATTCGACAATAGCACATGGGTTGCATCATCTTGGGGTTCCATCTCAAGAATGCGTTGTGCGGACATTCTTCCGAGCTCAACATTATTATGAATAACACAAGCTCCAAGCAAGGCACGCCACACCATGACACTAGGCTTAAATGGGATTTCCTCGATCAACTTCAATGCCTTGTCAAGATGACCTGATCTCCCCAAAAGCCAGACCATACAAGAATAATGCTCAATGCATGGCTCGATGCCATACTCCTGCGACATAGATGAAAAATAAGCTTGTCCTTGATCGAGTAGTCCTGAGTTGCTACAGGCTTATAGCACGCCCACAAAGGTCAACGTGTTTGGTTTATACCCTCTGTCCTTCATCATCTGAAATGTTTTTAAAGATTCCATACCAAGCCCATGCATAGAATACCCTGAGATCATAGTGTTCCATGAAACTTCATCTCGTTCATTCATCGTATCAAATACTAAATGAGCGTCCCTGATCCTTCCACACTTGGAATACATGTCAATCAATGCATTATGAACTACAGTATTTTCAGCATAATTTGTTTTGACGGTTAAGGAGTGAATTTGAGTTCCTAGCTCCAATGCCGTCAAACTGGCGGAAGCACAGAGGACACTGGAATATGTTACTTCAGTTGCTTGTACTCGATTTTCAAGCATTTCTATAAACAAGTCCAATGCCTTCTCAGCATCCCTGCAGTTAACATAGCCAACGATTAAGGTGTTCCAAGATACATCATTCCTGTTTGGTGATTTCTGAAACAGCTCCATCGAATCCTCAAGCCTTCCACACTTGGCATAGACATCCATAAGGGCATTTGATACAAACACATCTGCGTCAAGACAAACCTTGAGCACAAGGCTGTGCATTTGTTTTCCTAAATCTAGATCCCCCAAAGTTGCACAAGCTTGAAGTGTACTAGCAAACGTGTATTGATTAGGAACCACAAAAGATTGCCTCATTCGGCAAAACAGATTAACAGCCTTCTCACTCTGGTCACTCTGTGCATACCGTGAAATCATGAAACTCCATGGAATAACATCTGTTTTAGGTATCTCCTCAAAAACACGTTGAACACAGTCAATGTTCCCACATTTGGTATATAATTCAAGCAATGCAACCCCTACATAAATATCATGCTCATAACGAGTTTTTAGAACACACCCATGAACACCTTTCGCTATACCAAATGCTTCAATTCCAATACAAGCCTTAAAAACGCCGGCAAAAGTAAAATTGTTTGGCTTAAAACCGACCGATCTCATTTGATAAAAAGCCTCTACCGCCTCTTGAAAACAGTCGTTCTCCGCATAACATGCCACCATTCCCGTCCAAGTAACCATATCCTTGCATCTAATCCCGTCGAAAAGTTCTCTTGCGAAGTCAACACACCCACAAACAGAATAAGCATCAATTAAAGCAGTCCCAACGAACGCATTAGACTCATTGCCAAGCTTATAAATGCAAGCATGAAAGTTCCAAGCTAACTCAGAGCATTCCATACTGACAAGCACCTTCAAAATGGAAGTAAAAACAAATGGGTTAAGCTCATGACCTTCCCTATGTAGCCTAGAAAACAACCCCAAAGCTTCAGAAAACCGAAAACACAATGCATAACCTTGAACTAAAGTAACAAAAGAAATTGTGTTTCTGTCGGGCATTTCATCGAACAGAAGTTCAGCCTGGGACAATAACTCAGCTTTCACATAAACATTCAAGAGAATGTTTGTAGCAAACAAGTCTAAACAGTTACCGCTCTTTATGATCTTACAGTGAAGACCCATTGCTGAAATGGGGTCATCGTTTTGGATACAATGTCGGAGCAGGGAACCATACATGTAAGAATCGAAATGCGAGCATGGTTCGTTTATGGAACTCGGGTTTTGCTGGGTCTGGATTGCTGCTTGTGCTGCAAACCCGCATAATGAAGAGCAGACAAAAGGGTTTATCTTTTGGTGCACAGCGGAAATATGAGAGGGCCGGAGTGCTCTACCGGTGAACAATCTGATCATGCAAGCGCCGATGCTTTGAAAACAATGAGGAAGAAAACGAAAAAAGAGAAACAATAAAGCAAATATATGAATATAATGGTATGATAAACATACGGGTTTTGAAGAAAAAACAGAGTTTTTGAATCAAATGTGCGTCCTTCTGCTGATACTCGAACTCAAAAATAAACAAGTCAATTCTTCTAAAGATGGTGGTTGAACCGGTCCGTTTCAAATAAAATATAAAAGGGTTAATATACTATTTGGTGCCTTAATTTGACTTCAAGATTTAAATTGATACTTATATTTTGGGATAAATAAACTTTAAGTCCCTATATTTGATAACTTTCTTACCGTGGTCCCAGAGGTAAAACTTAAGAGTCAAGACAAAGCTTAGCATTAAAGTCCAAGTTGGGATTAGCGCAAGCGGAACAACCTGTAATTAGGGTCTACATTTTTCAACATTCTCTCTTGCCTTAATTGGGGAAAAGGATATTTTCTTCTCTCATTTTTTCCTGAGATCGCCGATCAAAGTCCAACTCATCCCAAAAGAAACTAAGATATGTCGAAGACAGAGCAGCCGGCCATAGGAGTCCCATACTATGTCGGAGTGAATCCGTACCAGGCTGGAATGGTACCGCCGAACGCCATATACGGCGATCCCAAGGGAATTCCGATTCAGCAAACCATGTATCGCGATACCCCTGCTCCTTTTAACTGCCCTTATTGTGGCAATTCCGGCCTCACCCATGTCAGGTATGAAACCCTAGCTTTTTGTTCTTCAAATTGGGTAACCTCGTATTAATCGATTTCTGGATTCTCTCTAAGTTCATCTGCTTGTGTATGTTTTGATGTTTAATTCAGATCTAAACCTAGCCTGGCAGCGGTTGTTGGATGCATGATGCCGTTTATGCTTGGGATCTGCTTCCTCTGCCCTTCAATGGACTGCCTTTGGCATAAGTATCACCATTGCCCTAAATGCAATGAACAGGTGTTTTCCTTTTCTCCCACTCTTCTATTTCTCTCAAGCATCTGAACTCAAGAATCTCGGTTCAAGTCGGAATATGATTAAATACATGTGTAGATTCTTAATACAGATTATTCTGATTTAAGTTCTATTACCTGTGAATTCTGTTCAAATTGGTTGCAAGTCTAGGTTCTGATGTATTCCGACAGTTAATCCACTTGTTCGGATTCCGATTGTTATCAGAATTGGAGACACATTTTGGCAATCTTTGTCCACTTGATCATTGTTGGCCCTTCATTTTAAGTCATTTACCTGTTTGCTGATGTTGGTGTAGGTTGCTAGTTACGAGAAATCGGATCCATGTGCAGTGGTGGACGTGCCGCAATGGGTGCAGGAGAGTTTTGCTTTGCCTGCATGATAACTCGTGGAAAAGCATTTTCCTAAGCTGTTGAACCACTTCTGTGTGCATTTCTAGCTTTACTAAAGACTGCAGTCATATAGTCAGGTCATATATATGGATTTGCCATACCACTAGTGTTATGGTATTGGTCTCGGTTGCAAACCTTTTGTGAATATTGTTGTTGCCCGCATCACCACAATAAATAACAGAACCTTTCATGCTCTTAATGCAGAGTGTAGCAGAATTTATGTTTTCCTTTTAGTTTGTTTTGTTATTTTGGTTGGATATATATAGAATTATTCAACAAACAGTACTTGAAGGGTTAGGTTTTCGATTAAACGAAACCCGACCGAAAGGAATAGATTCGGTTGATTTATCCTTAACAAATCATAGCTCATCATATGCAAATAAGAACTCATCTTAGATACAAATCATATCTCATCATATGCCAAATATGAACAATTGAACATGTTCAATTGTTTTAAAAGTGTTTCATATCCAAGTTCATAAAATGTGTCAGACATGGATGTGTATTTCAAGAAAAATGCAGTCGGAAAACTTATCACAAACATGTGAGAATAAGGTACCATAAGACAAATAAATCCACCTATATTGCTAAATATTAATTAGTATAGTAATTTGCATTGCATAAAATAATTGAATTGTCTATGAATGCCCTGAAGACGATACAAAATTTCTCAAAGCTTGGAACACATGGAAAGCATCCAAGCCAAGCATTCATCGCCATAGACAAGAAGCGGCTAAGATATATAACAATGAATATAGGAAAAGTTAATTGACAATGATGATATGCACTGCACCTGTTCGATACGGTAATAATAATCGTACCTGAGGGTAAGGAATGGAATTGGTACTCGAATTAGATTAACCAATCAGCTCCTGCATTAATAACATACCAACAGTCAGAAATAGAAAAGAAAGCTCCATATAATGAATACCATACAACTTTTATGTTATTGACTATACACCTAGCATAACAGGGATGATACCATACAACTGTTGCCTGTTATTTGTTTTTTAAAAAGTCCTCGCATTGAAGGCATGTTCAGTTTTTAACAAGTTCCGAAAAGTCGGTACTTATATATTGAGAGAAAAAATGCACAGCCAATTATTTACCAACTGCTAAAGTCATCTCATCCAGTGTTTCCCCGATAGTACAAACCAACTTACAAGAATTTTAATAATTTTAGTGCTAGATTTTCTAAATGGAGAAAAGGGGGAAAATGCATTATGTTTTGCTTACCTATCAACAGTTTACAGAGTAGCTGATGATGGCCAGATTCAAGATAAAGTTATTGGTGTCAAAGGAGGTGAGACAACATCTTGAGACATCCCTGAACTGATAGCCGGTTCCACTGGCTTGGACTCAGGTAATGACACCACTCTATGAGTGCTTGAGGGTATGGAGAAACTGCGAGTAACCTGCGGAGGTTGTGGCAGTGGAGAGGGAGCTCTTGGCACTACTGATTGATTTGTAGCAGAGAGCCCATGACCTCTAGGCATCAAGGGACCTGAATAACCCACCAAGCCTAAAGGCCTTGAAGACTTTGAGGCTGGACTTGCTGGGGGTCTAGGAAGTTCATGAAGCTCACTTATTTTAGGCGAGGAAATAAAAGTAGGCGAAGCACTTTGTGATGCTTTTGGAGATGCTGCTGGCCGTTGAGGCATTGGATTTCTCAAAATTGGCCCAGAGAACAATTGGGGATGCTCCACTGCAACAGATGTGGTAGGCCAGGGTATACTTGTCAAAGAACCAGAAAAGGTATGTCGTTTGATTTTCTTAGAATACGCAGCAGTTGTTCTAACTCGAGGGGGTAGTCGAGTTGAAGAGGCAGGACTATAGCACTCTTTGAGAAGTGACTCTGCATTTATAACAGCAGAAGCATATCCAGAGATTTTCTCATCTCCCAAAATCCTCTCATATTTCTTATGTTCAAGTGGAGATGAATGCCATAGATTGCTCATTCACACTTGTCATTGAAGGCTGAGGAGCTGGATTACTTAATCCAGTAGAAACTCTCGTGGCAACTGGTGTCGGTAATACATATGAGCCGAACTTTCGTGCCGATAACGGTTGCATTTTCTCAGAAGGGTCAGATTTATTTTCAGAAAAAAGTGGAGCTGATTGGCCGCTGTTCCTTATTTCTCCTATAAATGAAAAGGAATGGTGACAGCTTCTTTCTATATTTTCCTGTGACATAAATAACGGTAAATTAACCATGTAAAATTTGAGGCTGTGAAGTTTCTTCAGTTGAAGCAGAACATATTTTGTCCTCGAAAAATGTCAATGGATATAAATCAATTGACCAATAAGACGCATGGTTCATTGTATATCCTCTCTGGACTGTTTTCAAAATTTAAAATTGTGTTTTTATACTTCAAAGATAGTAAACTATTTATTTTTCCTCCTCCCAAAAAAATTATAATTTGATCCTTTTTTATCCCGACCCCCAATATAAAATTCCTAGCCTCACCCTTGTAAGCTAGGATGATTAGTTTCTAAATACATGATGGTAATTCCCAAAGGGTAAGTGTGGTAAGATAAAACAGTTATATTAAAAATCAATATCATTATTAAGCAGATCATGGATACATAGTACAAACTGCAAATAATGGAACAGATTATTATCAGGAAATGCTAACATGTTCTATGTGAATATACATATCCCAATTTTGCAAAATTTAGCTTCATATTGCAAGCTGTAATAATAATACAAGTTCTTTACCTTTGCAGCCTCCACCATTGCAACTTGGGAAAATGTAACGCCCACTTGATCCAACTGCAAAAAATCACATGGAAATCATTGTACAATTAATACATTTAGGGGTGAAAATAGAATTAATTCTTGTTTTCTGCATGTGAACCCTGTGTGAGATAGACGTTTCTTTATGACTCTCGGGAGAATGAGATCCATTCCACACAAAAGAAGAAAAAACAATAGAATTTCTGCAAAGAAAAGTTTGTTAGCTTTTCTCAACAAGCACCTCCATTGAATACCGTGATGTAGAAAATGCATTCTGATTTTGGTCATTTCTATTATCAAAGCTCAGTTCACCATCATGGTTATCATCAGCATCATCCTCATCGTCGTCATCACTACTCTCATCGTCATCATCAATTTCATAACTTTCATCATGATCACCATTTTCTCCTTCGTCATCTTCAAGCCCACAGAAGTGGTAATCAATGTGCCGCTTTTCAGTGATCTTCCGCACGTGTGGCTCTACTTCTTCAAGAGATTTAAGGGCCTTCTTAAAAAGGTTCAGCTGATTTCACGCAAAAGGAAATAGGTCAATAACCAACAGCAGAAGTAATAAAAAGAGTTCAACAAAAAAGAAAAAAACATAACAGAAACCTGAGCAGCATGGTGTCTTGCTGCTTGTGTAAGAAGGCTTCTTGATTGTCCTTGCTTTAGAGATTTCAATCTGAAAAAAAGTAAAGTTGCTTCCTCCTGATATTCATCATGTGCTACTTGTAAATGCTGTGTGGAGAAATTCTCCCCTTTTCCACTTTCTGATCTTCCTTTTTCTTTGTGTCTCATTGCTATGTGCTCATACACATTTCTGTATATAATTCATCAAATATCAGAAGCAACTTTCAAAGAAAAACTGTGTCTTCTTATCTATTAAAAAGTAAATAAAAGTTGTACCTTTTCTCATCACATTGCCGCTTCATCTCCTGTATCAACGGAGGGGTAAATCAATATTTGCATCATTTAAATGCTTAACTGGCTCTACAATGTGTAAAAGAATAATGTGATTCACCTATGAAAATTTAAGTTCTGTTGACAATATGCACAGAAGACCTAAGAAGAAGATGATATCTCAATGCTTTAGACGCAAAAGAAAGAAAGATTTAAGAAATCAAGAGAAGCCCACAAAAGATCATGTATCCAATGTCATAATCTTATCTGAGCCCTTAAGATGTTTGGATCAACTCAAAACTATAGTGATTACAGTATATAAAGCAAGTTCCCCAGGGGTGGGCCTTCTGAAAACATTTTGGATGTCATCCGAAGGGGTTCATATGTTTTAAGAACAATAAGGAGTAGAACATGGAGGCATTACTTGGCATCGATTGGCAAATTCTATCACTTGAAAGAAGTAATAAACAAACAAATATGACAAAGGCTTCTCTTGCCCACAATTGTTCACACTTTCAGGCACTATATAGGTTCCAAACTTTCAAACTTGCTCACATTAGCAGCACAAAGAGGGTTGATAAATCTCAGAATAGTATCATACTCCTAGTGACTTTACCTTCACTTGTTAGTCTCACGCTAGCCAACATCTTGGTAGGTACATGTCTAGAAAGTAGAAAAGTAAAGAGCACTCAAAAGACAAACAATTACAATCAAATAATTGAGCACTAGATTAACATGAAGATTCAAAAGCCAAACTGGAACTGACAATCACATGATAGAATGATCAGAAATAGCTTTATACATTAAAAGACCATACAAACTAACCTCAACTGTTCGAAGTTCATTAAGAAGGGACTCTGATGGGCTTGTGATTGTCTGGATTATATGAGATCGCTGAAGGACGCAAAGTAATAATTATTAGAACAGTAAGAAGTAATATGTAAACTTTTGCAGATCTTCCAGATTGTAAACCCGCAAAAAAGGAGAGAGAAAGAGAGAGGAGACTCACATAGCTGTCAACAAGTTTCTGGAGTCCAAACTGTACTTGTCCGAGCATTAATAATACTTTACCTGCATTAAAGCAGCTTATTTTCATGCAAGTTTCATCGTGTCAGATTACTGAAAGTGAATACGCTAAGATTTCACTTGATTCATCTCTTAAATCCGAGATGACAACTAAAATAAAAGTACCTTAAAAACTGGCAATTTATAGCAGAAAACTTATTTACTGGCAAGGAAAGATATATGGTATTTGTTCACGTAACTGGCAACATCGAGCATGATAGTAGAATAATATAAATCTGCTTACCACTTTCTTCATCATCATTAAGTGAAGTTTTTCTAAGAAGACAATCACCCATTTCCCTCAATGACACTGAGAATTCTAGAAAAACGAAACAGGACTGCATGAGTGATTTCAGGATTGGCATAGCATACATAATCTCCCATTCCAAAATTAGAGACCAGATAGTTAATGTTTGATAATCATGCTTGAGCTTTAGCCAACATATAAAATACCATCAATTAACCAATACCATAATTCTTACAGCACTACTGCACAGTTAGATTCACAAAATTGTCAATATCTGGGGCAGGGACTTCGAAAATAAAATAAAAGGACACCTAAATTCATCATGTGGAAACAAGCACTTAAAACTAGAAGATAATAATAATGATAGAAGGTCATGCCTGTCCCAGGGGCAAGTGTCTACTTGTTATCTGCTTGGTCACGAAATCAAATCCTAGAAAGTCTCTCTATATAAACAGGGGAGAAAGATACATAATTTGGGACCTTCTCCAGTCTCCCAACCCTGCTTATATAAGAACATTTGTGCGCTATGTATAAATTTTAGATGATGATAATGCTAGAGCTGAACTCGACGAATTAATTACTACGAAAACAACAAATCATGTCATCATTAGGAAGAGCTTGCCTTCCCCATACTCTGCATATAGATGGAGCCTTGTGTATTGGGTACCATTTTTAGATGCTAATAATGCTAGTGCTGAAATCAATGTATTAATTAACAGGAAAATGAACAAACCAAGCCATCATGGAAAGAGCTTAAAATAATTTAATGATACTCATACAACCATAACATGGACAAGCAGTCGAACTCGCCGCATAAATAAAAACGATCATTCCTCCAAAAGCATAAAAAATGAATTTCATAACACAAAAAAGTCCATTTCCGTTGCAGAAACAAGAAATATACAGCAAATGCAGAAACAGAAAAAGGAAACATGTCAACAAATTACCGAAAGCACTGTTTGCAGCTGCCGCAGCTGCAGAAATTAAGCCGTCGTAGCAATCTCTCATATCCTGCATCTCCTGCAAATTATACAAAAATAAATCACATTTGCCTCAACAATATAATCACTACGTTTCGGATATTTCCGGAAACACCTTTAGGAGAGTTGAATTCGAAGCCGCGATTTCGAGTGAATGAAATTAAATAGAAAGTGCATTGATGTTTCATTAAAATTTAAAAAAGTGTAAAATTCACAATAAGAGCTCCAAAAACAGAGAGCGAACATTTGACGAATGAAGCTTGGAAAAAGGGAATTAAAAAGACCTGAGAAGCATGATCGAGTTCGTCGAATCGAGGCAAAGGTGGAGGATCTTTTCGGTCCTTGGTTTCGTCACCGTGACTGTGAAGTGCAATCTTTCGCAATCTTCTCGGGGAAGGCTTCATTTTTCTTTAGCAAATCTACTACTGTTTCTTAATATTTTGTTTTTTTAGTTTACGTAATTTCAATCTTCTGGAATTTGAAGGAGCTGCAGAACACAATCACCTCCCTCCTCCTCCTCCTCCTCCGCTCTTCTCTTCTTTCAACATTGTTCGTTGCAATATTATTATTAATTAATTATTTTTTATTATCTCATATAATATAATTGTTATAAATAATGAAAATTTGATCGAATTAACATCTAGTCAATTTAATTAAAACTTTTTGCTACAAAAAATTTTAAAATTGTAAAATTTTTCTTTTTTGTATTATTTTTATGCTGACGGCGACCGTTAATAATTTTGTTAGTTATGTTTATAAATAAAATTCATTTTTATTGTTTTTTTGTTTTTTTATTTTATTTTGTCAAGTTTATACTATATCTACTTTTATGACAGTTTTTTTCGTTTACTTGTATGGTAATTTTTTTATTTTTTTATGACAGTTTCAGTCTATCTTTTGATAGTTTAGAGTTTCGGTGACGAATATTATCGTATTTTTTGTCAACAAAAGAGGTTGAACTGTATGTTATGATCTTTTTTTGTGATTATGTCGATACACTAAAAATAAATAACGGAATAATTTTACTTTCTTCAAAGAGCACTCAAAGCAAAGTAATAGTTTTTTGAATATAATTTCAAAAACTTTTTTAAATTTTTCTGATAGTATTAGATTAATATTTTAACATCTTTCACACCTCTAAATTTTATTATATTTTTTTATTTTACACAATTTTTAATTTTGAGGTGTAATTTGTTTTCAATTCTTTTACTATTGAATATAATCTAATTTAAAAAATTTATAGTAACATTTTATATATTTTTTGTTTATATCATTAAATATATTAAATGTAATTTAATTTTAAAGATAATTTTAACAAGCTCAACAATTAAAATATGATAATCATAATTTTATTTCGATGAACAAACATTAACCGTTCTGTTCCACTCTATGGTTTATAAGATATTTTTTTTCAAAATTAAATATTTACTAAAATCTTTAATAAATAGTTGTTTTTACCAAAAACAATGTACAATTTACAAATTTTATTATAGAACAGCTATAAAATTTTAATCTGAATTACAGTAAAAAAATAGTGATTATAGAACAGTTATCATGTTTACGTAGTAAAAGACAAAGGAAAGAATTGCCTTGAAGAAAATTAAAAACGTGTTTAAGGGAACCCCCTTTCATTTAGTCGTTAAAGCAACATTTAGTTCCTAAATATAATTATTTTACAACTTTTTTGAAGGGTAGAAATTATTGAAATCGAACATAAAAATAGTCTACTGTGGGTTGTAGAGGTTATGTTCGCACGACAAATAAGTCACAAAATCCCCAAACAAATCTCAGTTATTTAACTGATGCATATCCTGCAAAAAAGTGTCGACAAAAGCAAAAGAATCGTATCCCTCTGATTCCTGAAAAACAATTGCATTTATTAAATTAAATTAAAATGATTATGCAAATTGCCAGTATTAGGATAAGTTTCCTGCCTGGATTGGCTCAATTAGGCAGCGGCAGCGGCAGCCAATGGTACTGATCGGTTAGCACGCTCTCTTTGCGGCACGGACAATGTCTTCAATCTGCAGAATTCGTAAACGAAGAAATATTAATCTATCTCTTATACAATGATGTAACTATACAAATCTAACATAAATGCAACCATCGAACTAGCTGATTTAACCGTAAAGGTTGTATTAGGAAGAAGGGAATCATCACCTGTGGCACGGCCATTCCCTCAAGATTCGCTGCATGTGCATCAAGATAAGCAAAACTCTCCTCTACAACAGATGCACTGTGAAGTGTGAAATAAGTATACTCCGTAAATATACAAGGTGCCAGAATATGTGGTGAGCAGAAACTAAATGATTCAACAGAAAAGAAGTCGAACCAGATTTCAGCACCAACACCATGTTGAGGAAACCCTTCTTCAACGGTTACTACTCTGTTGGTTTTCCTGACTGACGTGTTAATTGTGGATCTATCTAGTGGCGTAATTGAACGTAAATTTATGACCTGTATTTAACAAAAACAGTAATTGCACGTTTTAGCCACAAGATCATATGAACTTGCAAGTAATTGCACTTCTTTGGGTTATAATTTTACCTCAGCATAAATTCCATCTTTTTCAAGTATCTCAGCTGCCTGAAAAAAAGTCCATTAGTTGATAACTCCACAAGCCAAAAATGTACTATCACGTTAAATGTTTGGGAAATTACAACCGACTTAAACAGAAAGAAAACTGCAAAAGAGAATTAAGCAGCCCAACATGACACTGGACGCCCCAATGGCTTTAGATTGTTCTTTTATATTGTGCACTTGCATTTACAATCTACCTCAAATAGAAATTAGGCACTGCATATCCAAACGGACGCTACATACAACAAGACATACCTTAAGAGCATAGCCCACCATTTTTGAAAAAGCTGTAATAGTCGCATCCTTTCCCTCTCTCTCTCTATCTGTTAAAGTAGATTGTCAAAACATGAATTTAAATGGTATCAGAATGTAGCATCACGGATACAAGTTACAGAAGAATCACTGATTGCATAAGCATCAATAATAGCGATAGTAATAGCTTGAGAGTAAAACTTAAGGAGAATCAATATCAGCATTACCTTAGCTTTCCCAATTGGAAGGCAAAAACTGGAATCAAGAACTTCATCCGAAACGGGGAATGACTCACCATATCTGAAACAGAATGATTATATCAGAGCAATGTCAGACATTAAAATTCTTATTGAACATTGGACCAGTAGAGTGACAGCTCAATACATAAGAATCACATGTTACCGATTCACTTACAACAACTCATTTTCAAGGAAAACAACAGGGTCGGGATCTCTAATAGCAGCTTTTAGAAGTCCATGAGCATCTTCAGAATTATATGGTGAAAGTACTTTCAACCCAGGACAAGAAGCGTACCGTGATGCATAACACTGGATATTAACCAAAAAAACAAAATAATCAAAACAAGCTTCTTACTATATTGAAACTCAGCAACACCTCAATAAAAGAGAAATAATCAAACAATAATCACAATACCCAGTGCAAAATAAATCAAGTTTCAACCTCGGCAGGCTCTCAGGAATAGAGAGTAGATGTATGTGACCAAAACCAAATAATGGGTGACAGTATCAGTAGGAAGAAACCATACCTGAGAGTGTTGGGTACCAACACCAGCAGCGGCACCATTAGGACCTCTGAAAACAATGGGTACAGATATCTGACCAGCAGACATGTAGTTGGACTTTGCAGCAGAGTTAATAATGTGGTCAATTGCCTGCAATAAAAGACGGACACATTTGCATCAGGATAAGAATTGAATAAAAATTGAAAACACATTCAAGAGAAGAAAGAAGTCATTAAATATGTTTATTACCATTAAAATGATCAATAATTAATGTGTCGTTAAATTTAAGAAACTCTGGCACATAATGGCTAAATAGAGATCTAGGCAAAACACCATGCCTATCTCCAAGTACATATGATGTTGAACAGTATAAAAAGACATCCAAACCATTATTTCTCTTTAACATCTGAATGCTGAGAAAGAGGGAAACCAATCATGGTATTAAAAGCCAGGACATCTTACACAGCAAGATGGCTACAACAAGAACTCAAAAGATTCTGCATTTCAACAAAATGCATCTCCTTGGAAGAGTTTTAAGGATATCTTCTGAAGAACCATTTCTTGGCTTGTCTTAAGATTAATTCTTTGACGATTATCATATACCAAGGAGAATTACAAAACTGAAACAAAAAATTTGAATCACTTATAGCCAAATAAACTTGCATCCCAACAACATGATGCGTTTTTTTAACCAGAACCATAAAAGATAGGACCGATTACTGATAACAGCATAACCAACTGTGAAAATTCATTTTAAATGCCATCTCTTCCCTTTATACTTCCCATTTGTAATCTACAACCACGTGTATTAATGGCATATTGCTATATCTTGCTGAATATATAAAGAGAATATCAAAATAACAAATCCGTAAATTTTCTTATCTTTCATTAATAAGTCCGTATATCTAATCACAGATGTTCCTTCAAAGAAAACATGCATACTTCATTCATACAAACTCAAAGGATATCAACACTACATTACTGTAGTATTTTTAGCTTCATTGTTTTTAAAATAGAAAGCACATGCTAACAAACCATCTCTATTTTCTTCTTTATGACATGCATGTCAATTCATTCAGAATTCGTTTCCAAAACTTCTTAATACTGTAGCACACGAACTAATAAAAGCACACAAAAGCATAGATTCAAACGGAATCATCTAACCTGCATGGAGAAGTTAAATGTCATAAACTCCACTACAGGCTTCAGACCATAGTAAGCAGCACCAACTCCAATCCCAGTAAAACCAGCCTGTGAAATAAGAAATAGAAAACTTAAGTGAGAGAAAAACACAATGAAAAACTAAAAAGCATCAATAAACATATATAATAAGCATGTGAGATTGATCATTCAATAAAATAATAATGAAATTCATAAACTAAACAAATGAGTATAGCATAGGCATGGAAACACATAATAACCTCCGTGATTGGAGTATCAAGAACCCTTTCAGGTCCATACTTCTCCAGAAGTCCCTTGGTTATCTACAAAAGAGGGAAATAAAAATCAGTTTTCACACGGATGCAACAATGCTTCTATGGCCTCTATTATACATAGCAAAAAAATGTCAACCTTGTATGCACCTTGATATTCTCCAACCTGCATTTTATGAGTTCAAGAAACAAAAATCATAAGAATGGGGATAAAAATAACAACAGACAAAATATTAATATTTTAAAAAATCATTCTCTTAATGTTTCTCACCTCTTCACCCATCAAAAAGACCTTTGGATCAGCCGACATCTCCTCATCAAGAGCAGAGTTTAATGCATCTCTCACTGTTATCTGTACATGATTATCATTAAGCAAACAAAAATAGAATACTCACTGGAAAATTAGGCCTTTCGGAGATTATCAATCGCAAAAGACATTTAACATTAACTGTAAAATGATGGAAACTACATACAAACAAACACAAATATAAAGATAACCATAACCGCATGTATATGTGTGTGTGTGCATGAGCACTCTTTCTTCTGAATTGTTACTTAAGTAACATCCAGAGAAGCTGCCGAAATTGAACACAGATATTCTATTCTGAATGAGTGAACACTTGTAGTATGCAACTTAATATCTAATAGCAAACCCACAAAAACCATAGAACTACACTAAGAATAAAAAAGGTGAAAATATTACCTGTTTTGCTGCAGATGAGTAACTTCTCAGCACTGACACTGCAGGACGAATCTTCTGAAAAGATTGCCCCAAGATCTAAATAAACAAAAATCAGAACCAAAACATTAAAATGGCCTGTTAGATTAACTGAAACGTCAACCTAGGTATACGAAAAAGCAGGAGAGTTTCAAGAGCTCACCCTTTGCCTTGCTATTGCTAACATCTTTCCTCCTTCACTTTACTTTTCTCTAAACAACAAAACAACAACATATTCGTTAATTGTTCCATTACTATTCCCAGTTTCTTATGAATCAAAGATGCAGAATAATATTAGAGAGAAACTACAGCACTGATTAGTGTAAAATACTTCTTTAACTCACTGACTACAAGGATTTATCTATTCGAACAAATAAATCAGAGAATTAATCACTAAATATGATTCAGAAAAATAAACAAAATTACATTTAAACAAACCGATAAACGAATTCGAGAAATCTAAATCAGAAAAAAAAAAGTATAAAAAAGATGCCGGAAAGTGGGAACCAAACTGTGATGGATGGAAAATCAAATCGGATCGAGGAAAGAAGAACGTACCTGTTTTTGAAGTAATATGAAATTCAGAGAGAAAAAAAAAAGAATTAGGAATTAGGTTTTTCAGAAAGGAAATTAATCGGCAAGTAGATGAGCAAAAATGAACAGGCAGGGGCGGTGCTCAGCTAAGCTAAATACATCCGTTGTGTTAGAATAGCAATAGGGATAAAAGGTTAAATTTTTATATTAGTCCCTATACTAATTAAGTTCTGTATTTAATCCTTATACTCTAATTTGGTCATTTTGCAGTCCTATATTTTTCAAATTTTGGTTTATACTCAAACAGTAGTCATGAAATCTATTAAGGTTTTTATATAAAATGGACCTCTTTAATTATACACAAAATTTCAAGTGAGCTCTTAATTTGAATCATGGATCAAATGAGTTATTATATGGAGAATCACGATCTAGTGTGTATTTATTTGAAAAATTATAAATCAAATGAGCCTTTATCTGAAAAATTACGAAGGAGATTTTTTAACGTTTAAGGCAAGGTGAAATTCATTAAATATTGCCTTATTTGAGCAAGATTTTTCAAATAATGACTCATTTTATCAATTATTCAAACCAGTAATTCATTTTATATATAAGCCATCTATTAAGTCAAAATTTGTTATTAGTCCAAGTATTATGTCTAAGATGTAAATTTAGTACATATTCTTAAATCCAAACATTTTAAATCTATATAATTTAGTCATATTGTCTCCCGTATTGATTAAACCGAAATTTGAAAGTCAAATATATAGAGTAAAATTAACCAAATTGAAGGAACTAAATCTAAAATTTATGTAGTGTAGAGACCAATACAGAATATGACCAAATAAAAATTATCATATTAAATTTATTCTTAAAGAGGGTATAGTGCAGGTAATTAAGGGCCAGAATTCAATGGTATCGCATCTAAGATCGGGAGGTTCAATGGTGACAGGAGAAGATAGGTAGATATTTAATGTTTTGTTTAGTATCCGTATTCAATTTATTAGCTGATTAATTTAAATTAGGTATTGAAAATGTTTATTATGGAGTTAATTTTCTTAATTTATTTCATTTACAATATATGAATTTAAACTTATGATTTTACGTAAGAAATTTATTATATCATCCTACTAAATGAATTGATTGCAATAGATATTTAATAGTTTTAATATTTATTAATTTGATTTAATAATATTCTTTTAATGGGTAATTTCTTATTAGTTGTCACGATAAGGGTATGTTTGATGTGCCATTTTTTTATGGCAAAAATTTTGATATATAGGTCGTGTAAATTTTAGTTTACACATGCCTTTTAATTTTAGGGTTTAAGGTTTAGGGGCTTAGGTTATAGTGTTTAGAATTTAAAGTTAGTGTTTAGAATTTAGGGTTTATAGTGTGGGGTTTAGTTTTTTAAAACTAATGTTAAGAATTTAGAATTTTAGTATCAAAATTTTATTTTTTTTATTATTTGGCAGGGATTGATAGGTGCTACTACTTTTATTAAAATAACATATATATTTTTGGATTTGACATCTTTGAATTCTAATGATAAAAACGGTATTCAAATACGGATTGGATGTGTCACATAAAATTAAAATGCATCACATCAGTGTTTGAGTGTTATTTTTGTAATTAAAATTCGTATTATATTAATTTTATTATTTTAATAAAGAATAAAAGTATTTTGATAGTCACTAAATTATATTTGAATAATTATTTTGATCATTAAATGTTTAAAAATATAAAATAGTCATTAAATTTATTAAAATATTATAAAATGGTCACTATAATGATATAATAACAATTTTTTAATAAATTGAATGGTCATTTTATAATAGCTATTTTATAATTTTTAAAAATTAAATGATCAAACGGTTATTTGAACATAAATTTAGTGTCGTATAATGTAATTTACCCTTTCTTAAAAAAGCCATGCTACTTGGGGTCAAAGACGAGAAGCTTGAAATAAAGGCGGCTCTTGAAAATTTGGGAGCCCGTCCAATTTATATTTGTTTTTACTTATTTGTTTAATATTTATGAACGGAAATGAATTTCCAACCTTTTCTAAAAAATTAGAGAAAAATATTAAAAAATCACCGTAGGAGGAGGGAAATAACAAAGAAAATAAAGTGTTGGGGGCAGTCGTATGTATTGGTTGATTGGACGCTTTTCTTTTTTATATCCTTTGAGATTAAAAGTCAAAGCAACTCATCATGGGAAAACCATGGCAATTGTTGAGCACAAAAGGAGCAACAAAACACTTAAATCAGTGTTAAAACAAAATCATACTTGTGCTAATTACGCAGTTTGATTTCTGTTTAATTTGATAAGCTATTTTAATAATCATGAGTTTTCGGTTGGATTAATTTCAGTTTTTAAATTTTTTTATTAACATTGATTTTTAAAATATTATATTTTATTTTGGCATATGACTTTTAAACTTTAAATGGCAAAATTTTAAATTATTTTTTATAAATATTTATTAAAAAGCTTAATTTTCATTGGTCATACGAGACATGGTTTCAAAGGCTTAATGGCCATGATTGGGAGTGACGCGTGCCTCCACTTCCTCTTCCGACCTCTGCTTCTTTTAGTTCAGGAGATTTGTCTTTTTATTATACTTCTTTCAATGAATCTTTTTTGTTGAAATCCTCAACAAGAGATGTATGATCCCTTTCGGCTTTAGTGGACGGACCTACATGGCCACCATCAGGCCGTCTTAGAGATTTTGGATGCGTTAAACGAAAATTATAAATTAACTTTTATATAATAAAATTATATTTTATTACGAATAAAAAATTTCTGCTCATATTTGTGCTCCAACAGTACAAAATTAGATTTAGAATTTATAGTTATGGTTTAAGGTTATGATTTGAGATTAGGGTTTAAGGTATTTGGTGCAAAGTTTATGATTTAGTATTTAAAAGTTAGAGTTAAGGTATAAAATTTAATTTTTTAGTGTTGGGCATAAATATGGACACCAAAAAGGGACACCAAAAAGGGACATATAATTTTTATTCATCTAATTATTTCGAACAATTAATTTAATATTTCAAACACATTATTTTTTAGATTTATTTAAGAAAAAAATTAATTTTTACCATTAAATTAATTAATTTATTTAACAAATTTTAAAAAATAAAAATTAACAATATAGATAATTAAATTTTATGGACCCTAGACTGATTGGGGGCCCTGAACAGTCACTCAGGGTATTCTCTTATAGTTGGCCATGGCCACCATGGGGGCAATTGCACCTCTATTTTTTGAGGAAAAATTAATTTAGTGCGTAGAAGAAAAAAATGAAAATCTACACGCTCATTTGAAAAGGAAAAAATATTTTAAATCTCAATTCTTGAATTTTTGGATCTATCACTATAGTGGCATATGTTATGTTGTTACCATCATCCCAATTATCGGAGCTTATATAGGTGCTTTTGGTATTCGTTGTCAATATTTATGTTTGATAAATCTCTTACTGATTTAGACGCACGACGTCGTTTCTAGAGTTCAAACTCTTGGTGTCATTTGCAGCATGCAATGGCTTTTTTCCACTTGTTTGTTCGGTTTCCATGGTTGTTTTCATGCTTTATGTTTCTATGATCTTGTTTGACTCTTCTGATCTGGCCTTTTCATTGGCTTTGCTTGTATGATTTTGATTTCTTTGTTTGAATGAATGAATCATATTCGTGTAAAAAAAGAGAGTGAAAGTTAATGCTTAAAAATACTTGATAATTCTTATAAATGATTGCTAAATGCTAACTTTCACCCTTTAGTCCATTGGGCCTTGAGCTAAGTGATCATAACAAGATGGAAAAATTAAATCCTTTCGAGTGAAATCCATAAATTTTAGATACTAACTCGTTGGTAGAGATGATTGTGAGTTTTTTTAATGAGTTTATGCTCCTTTTGGGGTTGCAGTCCGAAGTTTATTGGGGGTAAACGGTCGTCGGTTAAAAATTTAAAAATTTGACAGTTTCAAAATACTTATTTAAACATTAAAATAAATAAATAAATACTCATTAAGAATTAAATCCGGAGCTATTTAAAATTGTTGTGACCAGTAAACGGTGGTTTGTTACAACCACCACAAAAGCGACTGACATTAATATTTTGAGGTAAACTCGTCATGGGTTATAAGGGGCGAGAGAAAAATAAAAATTAATTTCGATTAATATTTTGAAAGAGTTTCCTAACGGGATGACCACCCAAATGCAAGTATAAGTGATTTGTAGAAGTTCTTTTTTTCTGTTTATTTAGATAAATACAATGCAAAAACCTTATCCACAAAATAATATCATGAGAGTTCTTCATATATGGCGTGGATTGGTAGTTGGACAACTGATATTAATATTATATCATTACTGACATACGAATTATTTAGCCTTTTGTGGCGGTCGAGCATTTCATATCCATAGAGATGATATTACCATCTTCATTTGTGTACGGTTAGGTTTTAATTTTTATCTATGTAGAGCAGGGACGGAGTTAGGATTGAATATTTACATAAGTCAAAATATTGAATTTAAAAAATACAAGGATTTATTAAGTATTTACAACTCAAAATTTATGGGGTAATGCATAATTTATCGAATATTTAAACTTATAAGAACTTAAATTGATATTAGACAAAAAAATTGATAATGCATGCTCATTATTTTTTGTTCAATCCATACTTGATCATATATTTAATAAACTTTTGTATTTTAATTTGAACATTTATTTTTACAGGGGCCAAATGATAATTAGACCAAAATCAATCGTATACTTGATTCTCGATATATATTTGATTGGACTCAACTCGATTAGAACTCGGTTAATATTCGACTAGATTCGAATTTTAACTCGACTAAAGTTCTTAACGAGCCGAGTTATTTAATACCTGACTCCAAAAGCTCGCGAGCTACTTAAAAATATAATATATATTTTTAAATTTTTAAAACTAAAGTGAACTAAAATGTATGTTGTGTGTTTTGGGTTGTTGTGTTATGTTATTTTTTAGTTTAACTTTCAGTAAATATTTCTTTTATTTATTCTATCCATAATAAAATCATGAAATTTGATCAATAATAATAATAATAATAATAACAATAATAATAATAATATGAACATGATTATAAATGAAACGAGACAGATTACTCTAATTTAATTAACGTCCGGCTCAATTAGACTTAATTTCGATTCAAATTCTTAACAAGCTAAGTCAAGATTACTATTATTTGAGCTCGACTCGCTCGTTTACACAATCAGAATTCAAATTAAGTATAATGTTTAATTAATCCGAACTCCACCGACAACAAGGATGTGAGCAGCCGTCTATGCCCAAAAACACTTTCAGTTTTCGCCTGACAAAAAAATAAAAACCCTGTTTCTTTGTCTCAAATATCATAATGCTAAAATATTATTTCCTCCGTTCTAATTAATACTATGTCGTCATTTATTATTTTTTAATGTTTTTTTAATTTTAATCATAATTATTTTAAATATTTTAAAATATTAATTTATTTTATAAAATATATACTTAAAAATTATTTTAATTGAAAATAATAATAAAAAATCATCACGAAATCACGGACATAAAAAGAGAAATTCACCAATGTTGGGTTATTCAACTATTTTTAACTCTAATTAAAAGTATATATTTATAGGATAGATACTTGAATATAAGGAATTCTAATCGGACTGAATTTCCTACCTTAAATCAAAAATGTAATCGTAGAAATATATACATGTGTTAAAAATGGCTCTAGAGATGTCTGATTGTCCCGTACAGTTTCGGCCCGCTTCATTTGCATCCACAACATCTCTATTTTTTTTTTACTAAAATGACCGCACCACAAACTTTTCGAACCAAAACCTAACAAAATTCGAATTACATTCTAACGTTCACCCTTTCCTGCATTGCCAAAAAAAAGCAGCAGTATTTATGTAGTTTGATTAAAAGTCGCAACCAAGCTTTTTCTCTCTCTCTAGAGTCCACAAATTACTCCCTAAGCCGCCCTCTGAAACGTACTGACCCCCCCCCCCTCCCCACTCTTCCATTAAAGCTTCCGGCTTCCGCTACTACTCTATTTAATTTTGCAAAAACAGGCTGCAACCCTTTTTAATGGAAAACAACCGTGACGTGAGACCCTCGACGCAGGCGCCGCTACAACAACTGACAAACCCCCACTTTATTTACTATCATGCGCTCGCATCCCGCCCTTATAAAAGCCTCAACATCGCCTACAGTTTTCGACACCACGACTTCTTAGTTCTTTCTCCGTCACTACTCATCTTTGCTTTCTGTGATTGTTCCGGGGGGAGAGAACATTACAATGCATTACCAGGGTGAGTCTTACACGGCGACGGGGAGCATTGGGTCGGACCCGATGGAGCGGCTGACGAAGCTGGCGTCGGAGAGCGCCGTCGTGATATTCAGCATGAGTAGTTGTTGCATGTGCCATGCTGTTAAGAGGCTGTTCTGCGGAATGGGAGTGAACCCGGCGGTGTACGAGCTGGACCAGGATCCGAGAGGGAAAGAGATGGAGAGAGCTCTGATGAGGCTGCTCGGCAACTCGCAGGCTGTTCCCGTTGTTTTCATCGGAGGGAAGTTGATAGGCTCCATGGACCGAGTCATGGCGTCGCATATTAACGGAGCGTTGGTGCCACTTCTCAAGGAGGCCGGAGCTCTCTGGCTCTAATTCGAAATATTTGATGACTTGGATTGTTAGTTAATAAATTTGCCAGGAATTGCATGCAATGCCACAGTTAGGGTTTTTTTTTTCATTGCATTTCGATTATATACTATAATTTTGTTTTGCTCTTGTATTTAATTTAGTTTTTTTAATGAAATCGTTCGATAATCACAAAAATTTTGATTATATGCATAAAATCCTTCCAGACTGCATAAGTGATTTCATAATATTCATTTAACACTAAAATCCAACTACATGCATGCTTGACTGTTATTTCAATCCGATCTGATTTAATTCGATCTAACCTAATCTCATGTTATATCATATTATATGTTTATCTCCTTTTGGGTGGTGAACTTCATAAAAGCCAATGGTTGGCGATGCAATCCTAAAGGGAAGGGAACATGTAACATTTATTATGCCAACTGAATTTCAGGTGCTGTTATGTTCTATTTTGATTGTTCACATTATGTTTTTTTTTATAAGAAGCCTATAGTTTTATTAAAAAAAATAAAACATTCATAATTAAAATGAGAATTTACAATAATAATCATAAATTAAACAAATATTTTATTATAACCAATGACACAATAAACTATCCGTTTGAGATCATATAAGGACCATGCATAGAAAAAGTTAAAAACTCAATCAAAAGACTCGAACACAATATAGATACAAACAAATCTAACTGCATCGACAAACGGACGACAAAAAGAGTCAAACTACTGAAAGACTACAAACAACCGCAAATCAGAGCCGAGCGTTGTGATAAAACAACCCACGATTGCAAATCATATATCTAAATCTAATTCGAGAGTTCAAAACAAGAAAAATCAACATAATAACCAAATAAGTATTGTCTTAATCAGTTGAACCGACGTCAAATCCAACCCTGAGAAAAAAATAAAAAGAATAAACAACAAGCCAAAAGACAAAGGAATACGTGCCACAAAGGTAAAGGAAGACGTGCCATAAAGGCAGAGTTATTCTTATTAAAAACAAATAAGCACATCTCTAATCATTTTTATACATGCACAATCAAACCGATAATTAAAATAATCATAAGATGTAGTGTGATGGTTGCTCACTTTATCCTAACCATGAGGATAGGAGTTCGATTTTTATCAATAAAAATAAAGTACATTTTATGGCCAGCAGTTTATCTCTTAATGAGAGTTTATATTCAACCAAAAACAAATTTAGCCAAAGTCAACATAATATATCAAACTTATTTTAAAGTTCTCAAGACCTTTTTATTATCTATAATTACCTTTTTTCTTCTTCTTAATTTATCTCCGGTGAGTAAGGATTCTCTAGATGACTAGATTGAATTATAAGGATTGTAAAAGCTAGTATTAAAATTTCGCCTGCAGTTGCAAGAATAAGAGGGAACATATCTTTATGGCATTGCAGCGCGTTGCAAGGGAACAATATTTATTTTTGTTTTAATGTGTAGATCAGGCTCACCACTAGAGAGGCTTGATTCCTTTGAATTTGCAGGTCCATTATTAAAGTGAACATATGTCCATTTATTATACCACTTGGAAATAATATTTATTTTCTATTATATGTGTATAAAGATACCATAACATATGTGGCATCAAACAAGAGACAATATTCTTTATGTATCAACTAGTTTTGTACATTGGTGGAGCACTAAATGTTGCTTATTTATGTGTATTTTTAATTTATGCACTGCAAAAATTCTTCATCAATGTGTCCTTGTCCAATTTATGCTCCAATAAATATATGTATCGTCTATGATGTTACAAGAAAATTAATTATTGTCGTTTGAATTGTGTAAAATATGTATAAATTCAATAAATAATTCAATATGGGATTAATATATACTCTAGGTCAAATCATCGACAACTAATATTGTATTTTTTATTTGATTTTAGCCTTAGAATTATGTTTTCTAATTATAAAGGGTTTTTTTAAGAATATTTTAGATAATTTACTCATGATGAGAGTCACAAGCAGTTCACACAAATATGCTAAAAGTCATAAGTATGTAATATCGAGATTTAAATCAAACACAAACACTTTGTAAATATAATACCGATAATTAAAAGTTAGACCGACTAATGGATCACACTTCATAGACTTCTATCAAAAGAGTCATCAAGAACTATTCTAGTATTAACTCCTTCATTCAATGACTTTTAGAGGTTGTTTAGTTTACAAAAGATAATATTATCTGTGAGTATAGTATTATTAAAATGTAAAATTATTTAAAAGTACATTTTACTAAATTATTTTTATGATATTTTTAAAAATAATTTTTAATATACCAAATGACGTTATTAGTGAGACTAAAACCTTAACTCTCATCAACGTGCTGATGAGAACTCAACAAATAAGACTTAATATTTGATGTTAAATTAGCTTAAGAACTACTTTTGTCCCTGTAGTTAGTCTCAATTTATCGATTTCGCCTACATGGTATTTTCGCTTCAATTTAACCTTTGAAGTAGTCGAATTATATCACCGTTTGTCCCTTGACTGACACTTTAACTCTAATTTTTAAATCACAAACCCTAATAAATTTGTTTATCAATTTAAATTGATTATGAAATATAAAAGTTTTTTTAAACCTTAAATTAAGACTATTACAAGAACAAAAGTAACCCATAAACCTATATTAAAAGATATTAGTATGAAACCTTATATAACTCTTTCCATTCGACTCAATCTTATATCAAAAAGAATGTTACATAACCTAATAAATGGTTGGTCTATACTTCCAAATAATGTTTATGATAAGTCTCCTATATTACCACCATCAAATAATGTTGTAAACTGAAAATCAAATAAGTTGTCAATTTAAAAAAAATTAAATAGTCTTAAGGTGATTATAATGTAGTATCTGTTCATACTTTTTTTTAATCTTTTGGTGTGTCACACACCCTACAAATAAAGCGGATAAAGTCTAAATCTCTAAAATAATTAATATTTTCTTTTTCACTGAAACCACTTGTTAGGTTCATATCAACTTTAAATCTTACATTACTTCAACTAAAAGCGCCGCATTCCTTAATAAGCTTTCCCAACACTTTTAATATTAGAAATTATTTTTTAAAAAATATTAAACAATATGCAACTGAATTTTATTTGGAATTAAAATAAAAAAATATTTCAAAAGAAATAAAATTATAGTAGGAAAAACAAAAACACAAAAAAATTAAAATGAAAAATCAAGACATTGTACCAGCAAAATACTCTCGATGGGTTGCAGAATAGTAATAAAGAAGAAACATCGAAAAAAAAAACAGAGAGCAAAACTTCTTGTCTCTATCCAACTACAAGATTCAAGTATGAAGTAGGAGCGGTAAGCAAAACCAATGATCTTGGAAGCTACTTCGTAAATCAAATCTGAGTGTATCGGCAAACAAACAAACTACTAAAGACCACCAACAATCCACAAATTAGAGTCGAACGCCGTGAAAAGCATATCCACAACTGCAGATCTACCACAACGGTAGGCGATAACGTGCCATAAGGCAGAAGCGTGTCACAAGGGAGAAGAAATGCGTACTACAAAGCAGATAAAAACTAAAAAAACACCAAAATATAAAATAAAAAAAAAAAACTACCGACAATAATAACACTAAAACTGGCACCACAGAATTTAGAATTAAAAAAAAAAACTAAAATTATAATTGGGAGAGCGGCACGGCACTAAGGTTTTGAGGGAAAACAAAGAAAACAGTTATTATTCACCTAAATTTCTCGACAAGTAAAATTTTAAAATTAAAATGAGTACAAACATCTTAAGAATACAACCAATCGTTACACCTTCAAATTAATTTATCAAATAAATATATGATGAATCTATAAATTAAAAAAATAGGAAAGTTACATTTTTATAAAATTTATACTACAAATTACATTATGTTTTTTTTTTCTTCCAAATCTAAATCCACAAAATATCGAGCTTAACCGTAAGGTAATTTCAACATTCAGTTTTGATGGATGCCACAACTCCACTGGTTTCAAGCCGCTTCACTCTCTCAAGCAGTTCATCAATGGTGACAGAAGCATCCTACACAGGAACACAGCCAAAAAATCCATTAGGAAAAAGGAAAAGAAAATCCCAGACGAAAATGGAAATGTAAATGAAATGCCAACCATTAATTTCTTCCTTAATCTCTCTTCCTCCTCGTCTCGCCTTGTCCTTTCTTCCACAATCATATCAATCAGAGCTATCTGCTCTTTGTCCAACTCTTCGCTCCTTTGTTGTTATTGCTTAACCTTATTTGCAAACAAAAAAACATAACCAGTAAGTGTTGTCCGATCAATCGAATCATTAAAGATCGGTATCGTGTTCTCAAGCTTGTACTCGGTTTTAGTCCCGGAATTATCGGTACTTCATTAAAGGTGTTAGAAGAACAGGAGAACAAAATCCTGGGACTAAAAACCGAACACAATACCGATTGTTAGAGATTTGACCGATTACTTGATGAAGGTCAGGTTAAAGTTAACTTACTTGCAACTCAAGTGATTTGCATCTATCTTTTTCGAGCTGTAAATCGCCATTGATTTTTTTCAATCTGCATCAGAAAGGACATTCAAATTGTTAAGTAATAAAGGACAATCTTAAAAATACTAACAAAGTCGAGGGGGGATTAAGTAATTTACCTTTGCTTCAAGTCATGATTCTCTGTTTTCCAACTTGTTTAATATGTGCATGCCACAATTAGTCGACAAATATTTACCTCTGTCAACCCTATCCTTTTCCTGTTAAAACATGGAATAAACTTGATCATACAAGTGAACAAAACACTGTTTTATGGTGTAAACACTATGAACAATCAAACGGCAAATTCATTAGAAACAATTTACCCTCGAATGTGACAGCTGCGGTGTGGTGGTTGATGGGGGACGAAGTCGAGATTCGCCGTTCAAAGGCGATGTTCTAAGAGAGTTTCCATCTAGATTTGCTTCATCTACTGGTGGTCTTTGTTCAACCTTCATGTGGAATTGAGTTCTAGTACTTCTAACAGAAACTTGATCATTTTCATTTGGTTGTGAGGAAGACTTCTCTGTAGTGTTAGGGGTACCATGTCCATTTTGGTTGGGAGCTGAAGTTCTCTCTTTAACACCGGATTTATTGTTCGGGGCCTTGCATGTGGAGCCCTGCTCATTCTGAGCCGGATGTGAAGAGGACTTCTCTTTAACACATGAAACGGGACTCGCGTCTTCAGTGACAGAACTCTTCGCAGGCCACCTAGCTGCGTAACCAATTTCATGGCAATTTTTAAACCTGACAAGGAAAAGAAAGTTAAAGTTAAAGTTCAGAGACCAATAACCGAAAAATATACAAAGAAGAATCATGTTTAGATTCTACCGTTTCATCGAGAATAATATCGTTTTTACTATATACTAACAATTAAAAGTTCAATTAACTTGAGATAATGAATGTAAAACTAAACAAATACTAGTTTTGCATATTGTGCAAGTGATTCTCTACACATGTAATGGGGAGTACAAACCAGTAGTCCTTCTGAATTCCAACTAGTTTTGCCTCGAGTCTTGAAAGCACAATTGTGCGCTCGAAACCCTGTTTGTCGTGAGCTGGTTCGACAAAGTTTGCCTCCAACACACCTATTGCAAAAGATCAAAAGGAAAAAGAGTTACCAAAAAACTAATCTGTGCGAAAGAAAAAGTAGAATATAAGTATTTATCCATACCAAGTACTCCTCGACCGCTACTTCCGGCTGCATTCCACACCCTCCAGAATGGCTGATGGAGTTATTGTTTTCCATGCATGAACAGAACATAAGACCATTGGTATCTCAACCTATGGTTCTAGATTCTTTTGCATAATTGAAAGAAAAAAACAAAAATTAAAAAGAACACTAACCTTGATAAGCCGGTTCTTGTGATACACATTAAACCCTTGTATATCGATATGGTATCGTGCATCCTTCACGAACCCTATTGTCACGGTTGCAACCATCTGTTACAGAAGTCCAACAAATTTCGGTCAGTTTTCAAAAGGAAAGAATAAATGAAAAATCCAAAACAGAGATCAAGCCTTCTAGCAATTACATCAGAGCTAATCGGGGCTTTTCCAGGAACTATCTGAGGCCGGTATACTATCTTCGTAGTGAGCATCATGTCATTGACAATGCTATGATGTTCGATATCTTTTCCTCGCAGAACCATTCGAAAACCGGTTGGAAGCCTGAGGTAAAGGATGGATGCATAACTCTACAAAGAATGAAAGGGGCAAATATAATTAATCAGCCATGATAAGAAACTAAACAAGGAAGTCCAGTTGAATTACTAATGGTGATCAGATAAATGCAAAATTATCAATGTTGCATCCTTAATGAATGTCTATAAGTTAAGAAGTGCCTCGAGTTGTGAAATGTTTTCGCCATTTCTATGCTCTTTTCGTCACGGTTGACTCCCCTAACTTGAATATCCTGCAATTCCAAACTTCATAAGGTATTGTAATTTCAAAGAAAAACGAGAAAGGTGATGCAAGAGAAGGTGTTGAAAACGTACATGTTGGTCGGTGTCATAACCCGTTTCAAGCCCGGGTGACCCCAACCAAACCCAAATTACAACCCGTTTATCCAAACTCGGATCCAAAACTGTTTAAAACCCATAACCCGACCCGGTAACCAAAAACCCTAAAAAAAACTTAACCCTAAATAACCTCCCTTGTCGCCGCCGGTCATCCACCGCCATTCGTCCGCCGCTACCGTCACTTCACTGGCAACCAAAACAAACCCCAAATTAAATCAACCCCTAAACCCTAATTTCCCAAAACACTAAATCTAAAAATCCTAAAATTAAATCAATAAACTAACCCTAAACAACCCTCTACCACTTGACTCACCAAACCCCTGCAACACCCATACTCGGCCATACTCTGCCAAAGCCATAAAATCCGGCCATCTCTCCATCAAGATCTGTAGATTAAAAAATAGAGGGGAGTTGTTATGGTATTGGGGATAAAAACCGAGCCAAGCATAAATGTAAAAGGGGGTTCTCTGAATCAAAAATCAGTGAGAGGGGACTCGGTTGAAAAATTTTGTAAGGGGAATTTTTGTAATTTTTTTTGAAAGGATTATAAGAAAGTTTGAAGGTAAAAAAATTCTATTTTCTTTTTGAATCAAAATCCGTTTTCCTTTTCATTTCGAATCAAAGGTTTATAAAAAAAAAGCTTGGAAGCTTACTTGGCCGGCCGAGTGTTGCCATGAGGCCACCGGTGAATGGCGCTGGAAATGATGAGGGCGACCGTCGCACTGGTTCGAGTGTTGAGAGGAAAGGAATGAGGGTTTTTAGGTTTAGGTTAGATATATTAGGTTTTTTATCTGTTTTGAATGGTATAATCACCCTTCTTCTGTTTTAAACTGATTAGGCAAAAATGCGTCGTTTTGAGGCTCCAACCCGACACGGTAACCCGGGAAGGATCCGTTTCCTTTATTGGGTAAATTGCGCAGCTGATCCCTCTCCTTTTACATCGTTTTAATTTCTGTCCAGGGACCAATTGCACTTTTGGTCCCCTGCAGTTTTATTTCCTTTTTATTTTAGTATTTATTTCGTTTTTGCCCTTTAAATTTTGTTTCTTTAATTTTAGCACCTTTATTTTATGTTGTTTCTGTTTCGGCCCATGCTTTATTTTATGTTCCATTTTAGTCCTTTTTTATTATTTTTAGCCATGTAATTTAGTACTCATACATTCTAGTCCTCAATATTTAATTATATATTGTTTCATGCATTTTAATATTATCCATGCATTCATATTATTATTATTATTATTATTATTATTTTAAGTTATATTAATATTCATGCATGTTTTAGAGTAGTGTTTTTTTTTTTTATGTTAGAATGCATTTTTGTGTGATAGATTAATGTTTATGTATGTTGGATTAGTAGGTTATGATGTTAGTGTTTATTTTTTATCGCATTGTATTTATTTACGTTTATGTTTGCTATGACCTAAGATTGCATTTCTGAAATATATAATTGTCAATGCGGTGCTCTTTTATTCGAGCACAAACGGGGCCAGTATCAGGCGTAGTGATGGTGGTTGGGCGTTTACTCTCGGATAACATGGCCTTTAAAATCTACTCGCACTTATAACCAAATTTTAATTTAATCGTCACTTTGATCCGAAAAGTCTAATATTAATAAAGCGGTAATTATTAAAGTGCCAATTTGGGGGGGGGGGTGCTAATCCTTCCCCATCCGTAACCGACTCCCGAATCCGACATTTTAAAATCTCTGGTTTTTTATGGTGTCCGGTCCACCTTGAGTGGCCGGTGGCGACTCCATTTTCAAAATAAAGTACGGTTTTTCTAAAATCTCACGTAAGACATCATTTTCAAAAATAAAACAAAGTAAAACAAAATAAAAACCACATTTTTTAGCAAGAGGGACATCGCTACAAATGGCGACTCCGCTGGGGATATTTTTGTTTTTTCAAAAAAATAAGAGAGCCTAGCTTTTTTCAAATAATTACCGCTTTACTAATATTAGAAATTCCGGATTAAAGTGACTATTAAAGTAACATTCGGTTATAATTGCGTGTTTATTTTAACGCATTTAAAACCTGGCATATAAACCAGTCCTTTTAAGTGGGGGGGGAAACGCTAATGCTTTCGTGAGGATATCGTTCCTCCGTGTAGGCCTAGCAAGTGCCTTCGGGGCTCGAGTACCTTATGCTTTCGTAAGGATATCGTTCATTCGTGCAGGCATAAGCGAATGGGTTCCCCTGAATTAAACCCGGTTAAAAGGAGCCTATAATGGGTGATGACCGGGGGCATTGCTACTCTTAGTAGAGGACAACATGGACAATTCGGGTACCTCTTAGCACCAAAAATGCATGTAGAGAACATATAGAAACCCACCCTTTTAGAGCTATGCGGATAACCTAGGTGTTTTAGACGGGATGTAAATAGGGTTGTTTTGTTTGTTTTGCCTTTTATTTGTTTATTTATTTTATTCGGTATTGACTCGTTTTCTTTTTTGCTTTGCTTTCTTTTTTGCATACATCATTGCATTTGTACTACATGAAGGTGTTAGTTCAAATGGTTTGCTCGAGCAAAAATCTTACATTTTTACCCTATTTTAATTTATTCATTTGATTATTCTAATTTCAAATTGACCCATTTTTGTGATCACATCATATCTGTTCATTTTGGCATTCACTGCATGGCATATCATAACACTTTAATTTTTGCATTTTACCAGCATGAAATGCTGATTCACGACTGGTTCTCAATTTAAAAAATTATCATCGGGAAAAAATCTAGTACTCTAGATATCGAGGCAATATTCAAAGTTGCAAATGAATCTCGTGAGTTCGGAAGTTGTGCCACGAGAACCATTTTTGAATCAATACTTTCGCATCTAAGACATGCACCTCACATTTACATGCATACATTTTGAAAATTTTAAAGTCGATCATTGGGTTGCCCCATTAAATACAACAAAGTTGGTCGATCTAGCACCTTACAGAGCCTCTTACAAAAGTTTGGTCTTGGGGCATGTCCAAAAGTACCCCCACATCTTTTACAAACATTATGCCTCTAACAAGGCCTCAGTCTAGGGGCATTATTTGCCAAGGTCCAGCCTTCTTTGCCGAATCAAACCCTTGCACCCCTGAAATGTCTACATTGACCACTGTCTGTAAAACTGCACCCAATCCAAAAAATAATGAGCTACCATGAACCAACACAATTTATGAACCCAACTTAAGGGGCAATAGAATCCACACTCAAAGTGTCAAATTCAAGAGCAGTTTCAGACGATCGCATAAGAACGAATAAAATGTTGGGGCATGCACCCAGGTGACTGATCAAACCCAAGAAGAGGTTGGGGCACCGTCACATACAAAAAACCAAGATCCTGACATGACCAGTGAGGAGTCAGGGGCATCCTATTGAAAGCCAAAAAAATCATGTCACATTCATGCATGTAGTTGCATTTATATTGTATGGAATCATTTTTGCATACGTCATACATTTAGATTAAGTGCATACACCAAATCACCATGCATTTAGGGTAGACACATGCATTTAGACATAAAAATAGATACATTCACGCAATCTTGCTTGTACATAACAGGTCTACGAAAAAGACCGAGTACTCTCAACATGGGGGCAATGACAAGAGGGCCAACCCTAGTCTTAAAGGAGGCTAAACACGAAGAAGATGCTAAAACACCCAAAATAAAAGGTACTTGCGACAAAATCTTTGACAATTACTGACCAATGTTTTTTTTTCTTTTGTAGGTTTTTATTCCTCTTACGATGGCGTGACGGACGCTAACAATTTCCCGACTATCACTATTGCCAATAGAAATTCTTTTCAGACCCTGCCCTCTGTCGATAGAAAAGCAGCATTTTCCATTCAGTCTTACTTCTCCGTCGGTGGTGTAACGGGTCTCACATTTTGCTGATATAGTCTCTCCGTCAATGGTAGCAGATCAAAAAACTATCCAGATCTCGTCTTCGTCGGTATTGCAAATCAAAGTTTCCATTCGGTCTTACCTCTCCGTCGGTGGAGTAGTGGTTCCTACATTTTGCTGATCTAGTCTCTCCGTCAGTGGTGTGACAGATCAAATCCTCTCCAGGTCTTGCCTCTTCGACGGTATTGCTGCTAGACATAAATTTTACTCGAAATTTACCTTTTTATTATAGTTGTATCTAAAAAAATCTAAAAAAATAATCAGAAAAAGAAAAAAATTATAAAAAATAAAAAAAAGAAAGAAAAAAATCAAAAAAGAAAAAGAAAAAAAATCAAAGAATCCAAAAAAAATCGAAAAAAAATCAAATCAAAATGAAAATCAAGTTGTTATCATTTGCCGATCTTGCTCCTCCGTTGATGGTATAGTAAGATCTGTGAAATCCGATATTACCCCTCCGTTGATGGTGTGGATAGATCCAACTTTATAAATTTAAGGTTCTGTCTCTTCGTCGGTATTGCAGCTGAACCAAATTGGCCAAAGTCTGATCATGCCTCTTCGTCAGAGTTGTAGCTTGATCGAAAAAAAAGAAGACATCATTTTCAAAATAAAACAAAGTAAAACAAAATAAAAAACACCTTTCTTTAGCGAGAGGGACATCGCTACAGTCAGTCTCGAAATCTAGCTCCAGCTTCCCTTCATCGTCCTCCCAAAGATTGTAAATTATTATGCGTGTACCATGATTATCTTTAAGAAAATTGAACTAAATTTTGACAGAAATAACACAATGACTGTTAGTAGCACATCGACATCGAATCAAAAACAGTATCGAAATAAACAAAACTTACTTGCTCGAGTAGATCAGTTTCAGACGTGTATGGTGACCAACGGATTATAATTTCCAAATTTCTGTTCCAATCATCCTCAAAAGATCGAGACATCTTGGTCCAACTCTGTCCTCTTTGCTCATAATCAATCTTTTCAATTCAAAGAAAGAAAGTTAGAATGCATATTGTTTCTTATGTACAAACAAATATTGTTTCAAATGAAGTATTCTTACAATTGGAACTACAATGTCCTCCTTTCCGGTTTCTGTCAAAAATGTGTAGGAAAGTACTCCGATACTCCTCGTCGGGCTAAGACAAAGGGGAAAATTCAACAAGTTTAGCTTTTGAAGTTATAGCAGAAACTAAGCATAGCACTAAAGTAAGAATTTTGCTGCATTTGAATGGAGTTTTTCTCATAAATAAGAGCCTACCTTTTTCCATCTGTCCCAGGACTTTGAGAAAACACAATAACATCTGCCCCAAGTCTCATCGTGCTGGTCTTAAAACCATTTCCATCTGAAATCCAGTTAAAACATAAATAACATGCAATAATTATGGAATTCATTCGTCAACGGAAGGGCTCGTAAAGTACGAAAACTCGAAATTATAAATAGATAAATATAGATACGTCTGGAAATGAAGAGCAGCTTACATTGACCAATGGTATTTGCCATTTTACTCTTTGAAGAATACCCAAGAGACATGCATTGCCTCATTTTATCTGGGCTCATTCCTCCACCATTATCTACAATATCAGAAACAAAGAGCAGCATAAGAACAAATCAGGCACATGAATTATAGTGATTCATTATGGAAATTTACTGAACTGATGCTGTGAAAGAAATTGAATAAATTCATAGGCTCAGGATGGACCGAGGGGCTGGAGGGATTGTTGTCCCTAGAAATTTAAAATTTGTATATAATTTAGAAAATATTTTAATATATTTTTTATTTAAAATCTATTTTCACCACCCCTAAGACTTTTATTAGTTCGCCCCCTAACATAGTCCGTCCCTGCATAGGCCCACAATTTACCTTAAACAAGCAACATCTTACTGTCATCTTTTTGATTCTGCAACATATCTATGCAAACATATGTAGCTCCATTGCAAGTCTGAAAAAGCAACATCCTATCAGAATATGAATATAAGAGAGAAACAAGACATGGTTTTCCTTTAAGGAAACAGCAAGTACCTCATCTAGTGCATTGTCCAAAACCTCAGCAAAGGCTGTCCAAAGAAGGAAATATATTTCATCATTCATAAATATCAAATTTGAAATAGGAAAAATAATGTTTTTTTCATTCTTCAGTACCCTAGAAAAACTAATGTGTACCTCCAAGTGCCCACTTATGACTGGTTGCATTTGAATGTAGAAACTTGGGATGAACCCTAACATGATCCATGCCAACTGCAAGACAGTATACCAATATATATAAGGCAATTGTCATGGTTTCTTCTTCTATGGATTCAAATAGCGGTCAACTCCCGTAATAACAACCATTATATAATGGTAACGGCAATCATGGACAAAGCTATATGGGGTGGAAGGGGTAATTGGCCCCGCCCAAATTTTTTTCCACCTTTGTCCTCTTATATAATTTTTTTAGAAATTAGTTTATTTATGAATTGATCCCCATTATTGCAAAAAATTACAGTCTTTATTGTCCACAACCACAATAAAACAACAGTAATTTAAATACATGATCTTATAATACAAAGGCACATAAATCCAACTTAAAGGACATTGAAACTTAAAATAAAAAGTAGGGTTTTAACCAGTAGAAGACATGGTAGAATCGCATGCATTGCCTCCTTCATAATCTCCCGCTTTCCAAAATTGCTTGCAAGATCTCGAAACCTTACTCGGTTGACGGCTTTCAACAACGCTTCGGTCCCCAACAGTTTCCGTCACCGATAAAGGTCCGGTATTCGGAACGTGTACGGACAACGGCTGTGGCCTGTCCTCCGGCGGAAGCGGAGCCAGAAACACCGTAGGCAGGGCCAAGCCCGAATTCTCGGTTTTCGGTTTCTTGGTCGTATAAAAAACGACAGGCTCTTCATCGGAATTACGTTTTTTTGAACCCACGGTGGCTTGGAGAAAACTCCGTAACGAGTCGTCAATATACGAAGAATCGTCACTGCTTGAACTGCTACTGTCGCTGCTGATATCACTGGCGAGTTGCTGAGTCGGACTGTGTTGGATTCCGTTGTTGAACACGCCGGGTTCGGATTTTACTTCGACTAGATTGTTATTATTAAGAGGAGAAGCCATTGAGATTGCAGAAATTATTTTTGGAGAAATCTTTTTTGTTTGCGGGGTGAAGGAGATAGAAACTCAGAGATTTTCAGGATCTTTATTTATACCAACAAAAACCGACTTTCGGTAGGGCTCTAACTTCTTATATATAGTACACTACGAAACAAGGCGCCGCCAAAGGGCGACATTTATATTATAGGCGAAAAGACCTTCTATGTCCTCTTGGTTTTAAAATTATACAAAATGGTCCTCTAATAAACATAGCAAATTAATCATTATCGATTTCGAAAGTGAATGGACAAGGACAATTTAATTACAATGTTAATTTTTTCTAACGATTTTATATGACCAGGGTTCAAATCACTTTGTATCCTAGGAAATTCGAGTTCAAATCGCTTTGTCTGCAAGGTGTGTGTACAGGAGCAGAACTTAGAGTAAAAGTTTGAAGGGGCCAACTTAAATTAAAAAAAATTAGAGGATTAAACAAAAATAATAATTTTTTTAGGGTTTAACTAAATTTTTTAATAATTTTAAGAGATTTAATTTAAAATTTTGAGAGGGAATTTAATTAAAAATATTCAAAGTTTTAAAGTTTAATATGAAATTTAAAAAATCTTAAAGGGACTAAATCAAAATTTTTAAAAATTTTAGGGAGAAAATTTGCATTTCCCAAAATTTTAGCTGGTCCTTAAAGCTTCCGCCCCTGTGTGCATTGTCAAAAGGTTACAAATATGTATAAACAGATACTACATTGTAATTACCTTTAGACTATTCATAAATTCTTAATCTTGAATATTAAAAATTTTCCTATATCTTTTTTAAAAGTCTTAAGGTTGTTATAAAATAGTATATGTTCATAATTTTTTTTAATATTTTGATATTTATACACACCTTACAGACAAACGACTTGTATTCGAGTCTCCTATGATTCTTGATCCTAAATTTCCTCATATATTGAGTTCCAATCACAAAATTTGCTTGATTTATGCTAGCATGTTTTGTCCAAGATTTATGTGGTTGATTAATGATTCTTATGCATTAAATTCAATACTACAAGGAATGCGATTTGTGATTATTTTTATTTTCTTTATTTATTTCATTATGACTCACTGACCAATTTATTTTGAGATAAATCTTCAGTATTTAATGGGTATATTTTGATGATATCTTTTGAGATATTGATAAAGATTATGCAGCGAATGTTACACAATAATATGCATTGTTAACATGATATAGATTATTATATAAGTGAATATGTGATCGCAATTATTAGATTAATTAAATACACAAAAATTTGAAAATTTGTAAATGATTTAAAAGATATTTTTCGATCGTGGAATTCTTTCGTCTTCTCTTTAAATATTTGAGCGATATCGTAAGCGTTTCGTCGGATTTCTTCTAACTATTGAATGTGTAGCTTCTGCGCTTCTCCGGTTGCTTCCATCTCCATGTTACATTGTTTAACTGTCCAATAGGCTCGATGCTCCAATTCAACCAGCAAATGGCATGGCTTACCGAAAACGAGCCGATACGATGACATCCTAATGGGACCTTTATAAGTCGTCTGGTATGCCCACAATGCGTCGGACAGCTTGAGACTCCAATCTTTACGATCCGATTTTACAATTTTTTTATGAATTGCTTTAATCTCGCAGTTCGACATTTCTGCTTGTTCGTTAGTCTGCGGATGGTAGCAGTGGGAATTCTTTGAGTTACTCCGAACTTTTTCATGAGCGCGTCAATTACCTTGTTGATGAAATGGGTTCCTCGATCGCTAATTATCGCTCGTGGTGTGCCAAACCTGAAAAATATAGAATTTTTCAAAAAATTAAAAGTGGTTCTAGCATCATTATTTCGGGTAGCCTTAGCTTCCACCCATCTAGAAACATAATCAACTGCAATAATGACATAAAAATTTCCAAATAAATAAGTAAAAGGATCCATGTAATCGATTCCCCACACATCAAAAATCTCACAGATGTGAATCGGATTTTGAGGTAATTCATTATTTCGGCTTAAATTCCCTACACGTTAACACTTAACACATGATTTACAATATAAGTAAGCATCACAGAATATAGTAGGCAAAAAAAAACCATATTCCAAAATTTTATGGGCAGTTCGCTTTGGTCCAAAGTGACCACCACATGAATAAGAATGGCAAAAGTCTAGGATAGAATTTACCTCTCCCTCAGCAACGCATCATCTAATTACTTGATCCCAACAGTGCTTCCATAAATAAGGATCATCCCAAATATAACATCGAGACTTCCGCTTTAGTCGATTAATTCCAGATCTAGGCAAGTCTAAGGGTAATTTACCTGTGACCAAGTAATTTACCATGTCTGCGAACCATGGAACCATATTCTTGTTTTTAATTTCCCTGGAACTCTTCTCGAAGCGGCAGATCGGTTATAGAAAGGGGTACGCGGCTTAAATGATCAGCTACGAGATTCTCGTTTCCCTTCTTTTCTTTAATTTCCAAAATTAAATTCTTGTAAAAGCAGGATCCATCGGATAAGCCTTGGTTTCGCCTTCTTTTTGCTCATAAGGTACTTTAAAGCTGCATGGACAGAAAAAACAATCACTTTAGTTCCAAGCAAATAGGATCTAAATTTTTCTAAAGCAAAGACAATAGAAAGTAATTCTTTTTCTGTTGTGAGGTAAATTTTTCTGAGCCGAGTCCAGAGTCCTTAAACTTGGTGCTTTAACGATTGGTGTCGCGGTCAACTTTTCTTTAAGTATATCGAACAATTCTTTGCACTCAGGATTAAAGTCAAAGACTTTATCTTTTTATAACAGCTCACACAACAGTCGCGCCAGCTTTGAAAAGTCTTTAATAAATCTTCGGTAGAAACCTGCATGTCCAAGAAAAGAACGAACCCCTTACAGTTGTGGGGTAAGGTAGTGAGTGTATAATATCAGTCTTGGCCTTATCAACGACAATTCAATCGATGACACAATATGTCCCAAAATTAATCCTTTATCAACCATAAAATGGCATTTTTCGTAGTTCAAAACAAGATTAAATTCTAAGCATCTATTAAGCACATTAGTTAAATTATCAATACATTCATTAAAATAACTACCGTATACCGTGAAGTCATCCATGAAAACTTCGATGCCCTTCTCCACATAGTCAGAAAAAATACTCAGCATACATCTCTGGAAAGTGGCTGGTGCATTACAAAGGCCAGAGGGCATCCGTCGATATGTAAATGTACCAAACGGACAAGTAAAAGTTATTTTTTTCTTGGTCTTCTGGCGCAACCGAAATTTGGAAAAAACCTGAAAAACCATCAAGGCAACAATAATGAGTTTTCCCAGCTAATTTCTCAATCATTTGATCTATAAAGGGAAGAGGAAAATGGTATTTTCTAGTGAGAGAGTTCAACTTCCTGTAGTCGATACAGACTCTCTATCCATTTTGTACACGCGTTGGAACTAACTCTCCTTTCAAATTTTGGACCACTGTAACTTCGGTCTTTTTAGGTACCACGTGAATTGGACTTACCCAGTCACTGTTAGAAATATTATAGATTACATCTGCATCAAGGAGTTTCTGTATCTCATTTTTTACTACCTCCATCTTTGGTTGGTTCAACCGGCGTTGTCCTTGTCTAGAAAGTTTCAATCATTATTTCGTTTTAATCTTATGCATACAAGTCGAGGGACTAAGTCTCTTAATATCGGCAATAGTTCATCCTATGGCTTCCTTGTACATGGGTAATACCTTCACTAGTACTTTCTCTTCTTCTTCGGACAACTAGTTTGAGATGATCACCAGTAAGGTTTTATTTTCTCCCAAAAAGACATATTTCAAGTGCTTCGGTAACTGTTTTAATTCTATCTCTGGCGCCTGCAAAACAGAAGGTAACATTTTAGTTTTAGAGGGAGATAAAAATAAGTCAGAATTGATAGAAAAAATATGTTCAAACTCTTTTTCTTCCTCTCTGCGGCAAAGTTCAAGATCCCTATAAAAATTATCTAAAAAATTAGTTTCAACAAATTCATCAACTAAGGGATCAATAATATTGATAGAATTAATTCTTTCAACTTGATCTGGGTATTTCATCACTTCATAATCGTCAAATTCTACGACCTTACCATCAAATTCCATTGTTAAAATACCGCTTCATACATCAATCTTTGTATGCGCAGTGCTTAGGAAGGGTCAGACTAAAAGCACCTCAGAGCAAGTGTTCGTCCTATCGTTTTCCATGTCGATGACATAGAAGTCGACAAGAAAAATAAGAACATCGACTTTCACTAAGACATTTTCAAGCACTCCATCCGGATAGATAATAGAACGATCAGTCAACTGGATAGTTAATCTTGTTTCATTCAAAGGCTCGTTAGTAATCATTTTATAAACAGAAAGTGGCATAACGTTAATTGAAGCTCCTAAGTCGCACATTGCATGTTTAATTAAAACATTTTCTATTTTGCAAGGTATAGCGACCATACCTTGGTCCTTCATATTTTGTGGAAGCTTCCGCTGAAATACTGTTGAGACATGTTCTCCCAGATTTACCTTCTCGTGACCAGTCAGTCTCCTCTTTGTGGTACAAAGCTCATTTAAAAATTGGGCATACCTTGGCACTTGTCGGATTACTTCTAGGAGAGGTATGTTGACTTGTACTTTTTGTAACACCTCTAAGATTTCCTTTTCTTTAGCTCTCTTGTCACGCCTTATCAATCTCGATAGGAATGGTGGTGCGATTTTATGAGAAAGAGGAAGAAGAGGTGGTGATGATGAATGCGTACCTTGGAAGTTGGAAGGTGGTGTTTCCTTCCCTTTTTTGGACCGCACATCATTCTCTTCTAGGACGTCAGGTGTGACAACGGTTCCACTTCGGAGGGTGATAACACTAACATTCTCTCTCATATTTTACTCTGTTTGAGAAGGAAGTCTTCCCTGCGACTCCAGTCTCTCCACGGTTTAAGCTAACTGGGTCATTTGTTTATCCAAATCTTGTAGGTGGTCTTCAGTGTGGGTTTCAAACTTCTCTTGAGATATTGCCAACCATTCAACGATGGATTCCAATGATGACTTCGGTTGCTGATATTGTTGTTGAGTGGGTTGTCTCTGATGATATGGTTGACTTTGCCTTTGATTTTGAGCATAAATGAAGTTCGGATGATTTCTCCAACCTGGATTATACGAGTTGGTGTTGGGGTTGATTGTCTTTGTGGAGGTCCTGGGAAATTCCCTATGGCATTCACTTGCGCAGTGTCTCTCTTCTTGTATAATCGGACAGTAGTCCGTCGGATGCTCTAGACTCGTACATATCCCGCAAAGCCTGGCTGCGATTCTTTTATCTGCAACAAGAGATTAAACAATATCAGCTAATTTATCAATTTTGTTTTCCAGCGAAACTGTACTTACCTCGTGAACCCGTCGAGATGGTTTACTTGATCGGTGAAATCGTTACGAGTTGGCGGCCATAGTAGATATTAACGTTCTTGTCACCGTCAGAGTCATGTTAAAAGAGCTCATCCACTTACTGCGTCTAACACTTTCATGTCCATAAGTGCTAATCATTCATAGAAATACTAGAGAAACGTTTGTTCAGACAATTCATGTTGCGGACAGTTTGCGCAAAGCTTTTTGAAATGCTCCAATAGTCATATAAAGATTTAGTATCATTTTGTCGGATACTCATGATACTTCTCCTTAGCTCGCTTGCCTTAGCTGCTGCGAAAAACCTATCAAGAAAAATGTGAGCCATGTCAGTCCAAGTTGAAACTGAGTTTGAGGGTAAATCAAATAGCCAATCCTTGGCAATATCAGCTAGAAAAAATGGAAAGACGTGAAGTTTTATTTGATCTTCAGAGACTTCCCGTGGTTTTGTGCTTAGACATACCATGTGAGATTCCTTAAGATGTTTATGTGGATTTTCACTTGGCAAACCGTGATAGGTTGGTAAAAGGTGTATTAAGCATGTCTTGAGAGCGAATGGTGTCTCGTCATTCGGGAATGTTATGCACGTCGGCTGGTTATCATCAGGGGCCGCAGTCAGTTGTCGAATAGTTTGGTCGTTGTCTCCCATCGGAACTGGTTCTTTGGTTGTGTGGTCAAAATGTGATTCTGCTTCAGATGCTATTTCTAGATCACGTTCTAGTTGTTGTTGTTGCTGTCTTTGCTTCTTTTCCCGAAGTGTCTGGGCGTGTAGTCTTCGGGCGAATGCTTCGATCTCTGGGCTATAACCTGCTTATTCTCCTAGATTCCTACTGGTCATAAATCAAACAAAAATAATCAGTAACTTTGCCGAAGTCCCCAGCAACGGCGCCAATTTGAAACGCGTCATTTTCGCGTTAATATAATTCATTCTTCTCAGATAATAAATAAAGGAATTCAAACGTAGTAAAAGAGAAGTAAGGGTCTATCCCACATAGGCTAAGATAACTTCCTGATTTATGTTTGTTCAATCGGTGAGCCAACAAGAGAGTTGAATAATATTTAAGTATGGTGGGGATTTGTGAAATTAAGTAAAAATAAAAGATTGTAGAGAATATTATGATGTGGATTCAATATGGTAAAGATTAGCATCGAGCTCTTGCTTTGACTCAGTTTCCTCGGATCATTGGAATAAGGGTTTTTCACTCCGGGTTCTCGTCGGTTACTTGCCTACAAGGATCAATCCTTGTGACTATGCCTTGTATACCGAATACCTAAGTGCCATATTTGATATCGATTTTGGAAATTGATCTAATCAACAACAATGTTGTATATAAAAAAATATTTAAGTAAAGGCTTACTCAAACTATGTTGTTTCAATAATAATTGATTCCGATCTCAGTTTCCTCTTAGCAAACAATTTTGCTGAGTGTGTTTCCAGGAAGTCGAATGTACTTTAATAGCCGATCCTTCCTCCCACACATTTAACCAAAACAACTTCCTGACCAACGTCAATCTTTGGTTTTAAAATCATTTTGATTTTGAAATTAAGTTTAGAAAACTGAGAGAGGCACCTGAAATTGTTTAAGTGCATTTAAATCCTCACATTGGAATCGAGTCATTGCTTTAGCCTTTGGCTATGGAAAACTTAGCTAAGTATGATAGAAATTATACTTAGCATCTTTGAAAAAAAAAAGGTAAAAACTTGAAAAAGTGAAAATGAAGAGGAAAAGTAAAAACTTCTATTAATAAAGAAAAACATGAACAAATTAAAACCAAAAAATGAGAGATATGGGAGATGATTTTTGAGTTTGCTCAAAGGGGTATTTATAGCAGCCTAAAACCCTAAAAATAGTCCTAAAGAGATAAAAGATAAATCCCAAATTATTCAAATTAATTACAAAAGATAATTCCAAAGTTTGAATTTAAATTACGGCTGATAAGTTATCTGAAATGCGACTGATATGCTATCGTTGCTGCTGACGTGACGTCTTCTAGAAGCTGTTGACATGGTGTCCAGTCAGACTTTTATGCTCAGATTCATGCCCACTAATCCAGCCATGAGTCCAGAAAATCAAAAATTGCGCAATTTCATCAGTTTTAGCAACATTTCTGGAATCTACTGTTCTGCATTGAAAATGAACAAAAATGTCCAAATTAGCAACTTAAAACAATCAATCAAGGAATAATTATCGATAAAATAATGCATAATTTAAGCACTAATCATGTGTGCTCACCCTCAAAAATATTTCTAGATCTGCCGTTGGTTGATAAATAGACAAGATAATGTAAACATCAACTTTATACAGAGTAGAGAATTTTGTAGCTAATCATACTAGTAATTCTATTTTTATTGCAGCAGCTCACTGTTTTTCTAAACAAACATTTTATCTAAAAAAAACTTCTCTTATTAAGGATGTATTTTGTTTAACATTTATTTATTTTAACGATTGGGTTATATTTTTTAAATGTCAACTTGATTATTTAATTAATTTAAGTGACGCTGTAAATTTAGACATAATTGACGATGCAATTATATATCACTTTTTAAAACACCAATCAACAAAGGTAAAGCGATGATCTTTAATAATCACACATCCAAATTCAACTTTGCCTTTTGTTGGCTGCTGAGGATAATCATTATATGACTATTTCTTCCACCCAACAAATGCAGATGGCTGTTACTGGTCATGACTTAACCGGCGGTGGCGGCTCAACCCCACGTTTCTTTATGCTCTTTTTTTTACATATATATAAATTTAGTATAATTATTAAACCTTAGTTTATATAGAGAATAGAAGTTGACTATAAGTTTAAAAATTATTCTATATCAGAATTTATTGATTAGTCTCAGTAAAAAAAGGAGCGTTGTTATCCCTAAAAAATCTGAGTTCAAAAAATTTATCTACACAATGTGTATTTTTAAATAATTAAGTGTAAAAAATATATACTACCATATAATTACATTAGAATGTTAAAAAAATTTGCTCCTCACCCTTAATCATACCTCATTTTATGTCTCACACTAAAAATTAAATTATAAATTCTAACCATAAATTTCACATCATAAACCCTAAACCCTAAAAAATACACCTTACCCATTATTCCCTAAACCCTAATAACAATCCCTAACTTTAAGCCATAAACCCTAAACCCACTTTTTTAAGTGAAAATACCAAAAAGCCTAGTTTGGGGCAGACAATTACCGGATCAAACCCTATTATTCTTGTGTGTTCTTTAAAAACAATTCCAATATATACTTTCTGATTAGTTCAAATTTAGACGGCTATTTGACTTTTATGGGGAATTAAATTTCAGTTAATGACCAAAAGAACAAGTGTACTGAAAAGAAAAAGATTTAACAAAATATTAAAATAATTAAAGAAGAATATTAATACTATGTCACATGAGTAGCTGGCGGTCTACACAGAAAGCCTCTAGTGGTGGTAATAAGAGACCGATTAAATTAAGTGTTGACAAAGAGAATCGTAGCTGTAGCGATGTCCCTTTCTTTTTAAAATCGCTAAAATAAAAACGTGGGTGGTTTTCGAAAGGTGTTGAGAGGTGTTTGTGATTCTTTTGGATATAAAATATTTATTTTGTATGGTTTTAAAATAAACCGTATTAAAAAAATGGAGTCGCCACCGGCCACTTAGGTAGGCCGGACACCATAAAACCAGAGATTCAAAAAGACAGGGTTCGGGAGTCGGTTACGGATGGGGAAGGATTAGCACCCCCACACCGCCCAAAATTGGTACTTTAATAATTACCGCTTTATTAATATTGGATTTTCCGGATTAAAGTGACGATTATTTTAAAATTCGGTCATAATTGCGAATAAATTTTAAGGGCCCCGTTATCCGAGAATAAACGCCCAACCACTATCACTACGCTTGATACTGGCCCCGTTTACGCTCGGATAAAAGGACTCCGCATTAGCAAGTTATATCTCGATATGCAATCTTAATGGCAAATAACATGGCAAAATGTTTAAATGTAATATATATTGTCATAACAGAATATTAATCTAACATAGATGATATTCTAGACTAAAACATGCATATATACATATTATTCTAAATAATAGATAAAAACAACTATAATATGTCAAAATAACAAGGCAGGAATAAGTACATATAGACGAACAAATATTAAAAAATACATACTGGTAATAAAACATATTTCAACATATACGGGTCAACAAATCGTATAAAAAGGGTAAATATATTAACATGTAGCCCTAAAAAAGAAAGAAAGCACACACATATAAAATACAAAATACACCATGTACGAATCAACTAAAACATAACATGCTTAATATGAATAACCGGATAAAAGACGCATGACCATTATAATCTTAATACACATATATATGTAAACATAAAATACGAGTCATATACGAGGGACATAAAATAAAACAAAATAATAGAATACATCAACATATACGATTATAATACGAACATTAGTATTTACAAAGAATACAGGACTGAAATGAAAGAAAAACAAAAGTCAGTGGCAGAAATCAAAGAGCAATAGTATGTAATTTAGGGACGAAATTGCGAAACAAACAAAACCTAAAAGGACCAGAATTGTAATTAGACCAAGGGGCAGACTCAAAGTGAAAAATTCAAAAATGCGGGATGGTTAAGGGCGTAATTTTACCATTCAGAAACTGATTCGGTGTAATTTAGGGACTAGATTGTAACCTTTTGAAAAATCAGGGGGACTGGAACTGTGATTATACCATGCGGCAAGACAAAAATGAAAATATTGAAAACGCGGTGGGATTAAGTGTGTAATTTACCCATTTAGCAAAATAAAAACAACTATAAAAGCCCCCCTTTAAGGCCGAAATCAGATTTTGGTCATTCGTCTCATTTTTTTGGATTTTTGCAAGAGCCATGTTCTTCATTTTCTCTCTTTTGTTCTTCTGAAACCCAGAATCCGGTGGCCGGCCGCCGTGTTCTCCGCCACCGGCCGCCGCTAACCGGCGCCGGCAGGCTTCCAAAACACACCAAAATAACCCTCTTTTTGTCCTCAATATGAATCCGTGGTTGGATTCAGAGGATACGCCCTTATTTGCCCTAGATCTAGAAAATACGAAGCAAAAAAAAATATTTTTTTAAACCAAAATAAAACTACCAGGGGTCTTCCTCTCCCTTTAGTTCACCAGATCTGGCTTGTAGAAGCCGAAAGGCTTATCACTGAGGAAGGGAAGACTCACAAACGACGCCGGTAAGACTACTCTCCTCTTTTATTTCTGTTTTTTTTCGTATATGCATGTAAAGAAAACAAGAAAGAAAAGGAGACAAAAATTTACCACTGGACTGTCTTTTGATTATCTTGGATGTTTACAACTTTCAGATTATTTTGTGTTACAAGATCTCTGTTCTCCCTTTTTGTTCTTACTCTCGTTTTTTTTTCTTTTTTCATCCTCGTTACAAAAGTTCCCGTTTCATATATATTATTGCCTCCGTTTTTTGGTTGCAAGTTGCATCTTCCTTTTTTCAGATCTGAACTGACACTTTGCTTGTTGTCTTTGGCATAATCTGAACACGGGGACTGAATATCGGCGCGGTGGCGATATGGACATTCTGCCAGCGGCCAGACGCGTTCTCGGCCGTTAGATCAGATCTGATCTAACGGTCGAGATGGCTTGAAGAACGATCTGCCTGGATGAAGCCTCGATTTGATGAGACGGCTTCAGATTTCGCCACGTGGAGCTCCGTAGTCGAGGAGTCAGAACGCGTGGATCTTACGCCCGCGTGGGATATTAAAGCGTCCGCGCGTGGACCACACGCGCGCGTGGCACTCGAACGGTCCATACGTGTGGAACACGCGCCTGACAGATATTTTTGACCTCCTGGTTGCATCGTGGCCGTTGGATCAGATCTTGATCCAACAGCCCACAATTACCTGCACATTGTAATTAGATAAGATTTAGATTTGGGCCAACCGAGCCTTGTAATTGGATTTGTAATTGGACTTGGACTTCATTTTTATTTGGGTTTAATATATTTAATTTTTTTCATTTTACCAGCCCAATAATATTAATAATAATAATATAATTATAACAGCAATACATATACATGATACAAACCTATACTTATACAAGTATAACATATTGGCATACGTACTTATAATCCTGCCCATAATTATCATGACTTTTATATATATTAATCATATAAGCTCATACTCTAAATATATGCGCGACACACATTCATCTAATAAGTATACATACATAGATTATAATATACATGCACACACTTTATATATATTAGTAACACTCATGCAAATAATGAACATATAATATAATAAACATACATGCAACACTAATATGTATTTACAGGTAAAAAATGAGTGATTACAAGAATAATGTACAAAAGATTATTAAAAATAACAAATGGTTTTACCCTAGTCTTAAAATAAACCATTTTTTTATTAATTTTATTTAAAAGGTTTATTTAAACTAAAATATATATATATTCATATGAAATCTTTTCTTTTTAAAAGTATTAAAATATACTTTATAAACTATAATTAATTCTGTATAAAAATTAAAATAATTAATATTAGGTGTAGAGTTAAATAAGTTTAGTTTTATAATTTTATAATATTTTTTTTAATATTTAAGTTATTGATATCACATAAAATTATATATTATCAGTACATTAAATATTAATTCAATTATCATTGAATGAATGTTCAATACAGTGATAATATATAATTATATGCAACACCAATAAATTAAATTATTGACAAATTACTAAAAATAAAATTTTAATAAGATGCGTTTGGGCATCCATTAATAATTGCATGAAAATGTAATAACTATCCTAGTAATCATACTCACATCACATGTATTTATCTATGTCATTTTTCTATTCAAAAAAAACCTATGTCATTTTTTTGTAATACAAATTATAATTATATAGTTACATATGTTTAAATTTTATGAACCTAACAAGTGTTCCGGTAAAAAAGCGGATGATATTTATCATAGAAAACACAAGTTCAAATCGCTCTGTCTACAAGGTGTATTCGCATTGTCAAATGATTAAGTATATGTATGAACATATACTACTTTGTAATTTTATCTTTAGAGTATTAAAAAATAATATTAATTATATAAGAGTGTAACTAAGTGTTCAATTGTACAAATTTTCTCCGATATAAATTGAAGAATATAATTTAAACATTAATTACAACTAATTCAACATAATTCAAAAGTTATAACAATTGTCCCAACACATTATACATAATTATATAATTAAATTGAACCCAACAAATGATCCCAGTGAAAAAGCGGATGATGTTCACCTTAGAAAACTCGAGTTCAATCGCAATGTTGGTAAGGTGAGTGATTTGTCAAAAAGTAAAGAATATCTATGAACAGATACTACCTTGTAATTACCTTTAAACTATTCGAAAAATTATATAATTAAACTTAATTAGAGAATACTTTTCCGAAACGTGCCAAATGATAATTTATTTTTCCAACGTTGACAAACGGATTATCTGTACAATAATTTAATCTCAAATGGTGCTTTTATATAAACGAAACCTTCATCTTTATCAGTTACCATTGCTTTCAATATTTTCTCTATTCATTTCCTTTCTCTCTCAACTTCCGAGTTGTCGACTCACTTCTTCCCATGCCCACTTCAACTTGAACTTCGATCTGAGTTGAATCAGTGTTTTCTTCTCTGTTATTTCCAGTTCTTGGGTTTTCTTCTCTTTTTATGCATGATTTCAGTTCTAACTCGTCCGAGTTCTCCAACATGAGTAATACTTTAAGATTAAGAGTTAAGGTCATGTTTTACTTGGCTTATGATCGAGGTTAGCTAATTCCAAATCAATCATTTCCGTACTTTTTTAGCAGTATATTTTTCTATATATTTTTTAGCAATATTTTCATGGGGAAAGGCAAAAGGACCAACCTGATAATCAAGACATGGGAGCGATGCAAATCAATCGGGCGTGGCCGCGACCACGGCCGTGGCCCGGCTCTTTATAAGAAGAGCCTGTCGTGGCCATCCATCGACGTCTCTCTCGAGGTCGAAGAGAAACGTTGCTCGAGGAAGAACCGAGTGGCACCCGAAGGTTGTTTCACGGTGTACGTTGGACCTCAGAGACAAAGGTTCGTCGTCAAGACCGAGTACGTGAACCATCCGCTCTTTAGGATCCTGCTCGAAGAAGCCGAGTCCGAATACGGGTACAGCAGCAAAGGACCCCTTGTCCTTCCCTGCAACGTTGACTTGTTCTGCAAGGTGTTACTGGAGGTGGACGATGGGACGATACTAGCCGACAAGGATGTCGTTTCGCCAAAGGTTATGGTTCTTATCAACTCCTCGGCCCATCTCGGATGATGATGATGACGATGAATCAAATTTAATTAGTGTCTATCTATTCATATATATATATAGATAGTATATTTTCATTAAGTTCAAACTTATGTTTAATTTCGAGGACTGTAGAGGTCTATCTAAAATTTGCACTACTAGTAATAATGACAATCGCCATCTTGTTATAGTAGAAATGTCTGCTGTTGTGCTGAAGTTATGCTTGGCCTCTAAAGTATAAAATTGTACATGGTAAAATTGTATTTCAAACCTTCTAATTGTTAAAATTATGATTTAGTCCTTTTAAAGATTATAAAGTGGCAAAATTACATTTTGACTTCTATTAAAGTTTATAATTCAATTCCGACCCTAATTTTTTATTCTGTTTTCGCCCTTGCTGATCAATCTTTGAAGTTTCAAGTTTGATTCGCATTTTTTTAAAACCATGTGTGAATTTTCCAATGAGATTGAATTGATTTAGTTGTTAACAGGAAATTGCTTGAATAACTCAACTTGTTTATTCAATTGCAGATGAGAGTTTGCACCCGTCATTTGAAAGAGAACCTAAACTAAATGACAAAAAGATGATGACTAATTCAAAAATAATTCAAATAACTGAGCCTCGGTCACGGTATTTACTCCAATATAGTAAGGTGACCAATTAAAATTATTTAAAAGTTATTACAATGGTTTGTTGGGTCCAATTAGAACAACTAAAGTCTTAAAGATTTCCCCATAAGTTGGGCCAAGTCATCCCATGTAGTGGCCCGAACAAAAAGAGGACAATTTAACCAATTATGGTAATTTTCAAACACCTACAATTTCATTAGAATTTCTTACAAATATATATTTTCCCACAAAACACTGAATTTTATTGAAAGATAAAAATTTACACATCCTAATAAAATATATAATCTTGAAATCATACTAAAAAAACTCACGTAAACAACAAATTAAACTCTAAAATCCTAATAAGGAAGGAAAACCCATGCAAGAAATGGTTACTTTTTTCCCGCAAATTAATCGTCATCGTTCATAAAATCCAGAATTATAGCTTAATTTTAAAGGGCTCATTGTGAAGATTTCAGACTACCTCCGAATGTCAAGGGAGATGAAACGATTTCTTTAATCGAAAGACTCTAATAATCTTGTACAAAGTTTAGTCGATAATTCTGACTGGATCTAAGCTTCTTTAAAATCAATATCTATGCAATTTATACCACAAACCATCTCTAAACATAACATGCGCCATATTATATATTCTCCAATCATCAGTATGCTAAAACGAAAAACAAAAAAAAAATGTTTCATAATAACGGGCAAAGAACGTATCAAATTGACAAATAAAAAAAAAAAATACATCAAACTGACGGCCCACAAAGAAGCAACTAGTAAAGCATGTTTTTCAAGATAGAAAAAAAATGGTGAATGCCTTGCACGTTTTTTTTAACAATTCGAAATTTTGATCTTAATAATTATTGAACTCGCATTTTTTAAAAGAAGAAAGGATGCTAATGAAAATTTTATAATCTTATGCTTGTAGAAAATGTTGACATATTTATTAAGGTAATTTACATTTTAGATCACTGTACTTAACACTCACTTTCATTTACATTACAGACATTTAATTTAATCAAATCACATCACTCATCTTTGATTATTTATAAATTAAATCACTTATATTCAAACCATTCAATAGTTATAGTAAAAATATTGAAATTAACACCTTTATGTAACACATTTTTCACATATTACCATCAAATAATGTTTAATTAATCATCTTAGTAAGTGTCTGTAATTATTTTTGAAGCATTCTATTTAAATAAATTCAATGGAAAAATAACTAAATTTCTTATAAATCCTAACAAAAATATTTAAATTACTAATTAAACATTATTTATTTATGATATGTGAAAATATGTTAAATAAATATGTCAATTCAGTTTTTTAATTAGAATTATTTAATGATTTTAATATAAGTGATTTAATTTATAAATAATCAAAGTTGAATGATGTAATTTGATTAAATTAAAGGTTTGTGATGTAAATGAAAGTAGATGTTAAGTTTTGTGATTTGAGATGTAAATAACCCTATTTATTAATTGATAGTTCAAACATAAAGAGATGGTTTTATATTAAATTTGAGTAAAACATCTTTTGTACCATGATATTAAATTAGGGTTTATATTCGATACATAAACGGTGGAAACAAACAGTTTTCACAAGCGCGTTACTTTTAAGGTTTATAGTTAGAATTTAGGGTTTAGAGGTTAGGGGTTTAGGTTTAAGGCTTCAAAATTTATGGGTTGTGGTTAGAATTTAGTGGTTAGTGTTTAAGGTTTAGAGTTTGGTGCATTATGGTTAGTATTTTAAGTTTTAACCTACAAACCCTAAATTATAACCCAATTCCCTGAATTCTAACCAAAACCACTCAACATAATCTTCTAACATTTAAACCCTAAAATTAAAGCGCTTCAAAAACAAAAAAAACTTTTTATTTTCATCGACTGTGTATTGAAAAATTACCCATCGAATTATTATGATTTATTTATCCAATTCAAAAAAATAAAAAACAAAACTCTTTCTCCCCCCACGGGGTAACAGTATTTTCTTCAGTCTCCAACGAATGTAAACATTGGATGCATCAGAATCCAAAATGAATACCGCGAATCAAAATTCATAGTTTCTGCTAACAACAATTCGAATTTTAAAACAATGGAAATCACCTCATCTCTGCTGGTACAAACTCTACTTCGTTTCGACACGAAAATGCAAAGCAAACAAGCGATGTTCGCCCGACAAAATTGTTCTAAACTATATATATAATTAACACACCTCAAAATTTAGTTCAACAAACACCAAACCAAATCCATGAATGTGTAAGAAAACCTCAAGTAAATCCAATTTCTTTGCCATTGGAAACTCATCTGCAAAAGCCAAGGAGAAGGGAACTTGCATGTGTTTCCTTTGCCAAAAACGAGATGATTCAGTAGATTCCCCACCCCTAGCAAATTGAACAACTCAGAAATCACTTTAAGCTCTCTTTTTTTACCTATGATTTCAGAAATCGAGTTGACTCGTTTCTTCTTGTTTACTAACTCTAGCTACTGCTTGGAACCCTGGGAACCATCCTTATTAGCAGCATGCCGCCCAATATGGTGGTAAAACTGGGTAAAACCTTGGGAATTCGAAACTCCGAAATGCTGATCCTGTGAAAGCCCAAGCTGCAAACCTGGAACATGCTGATTACTACTACCATTCAACAGCGACGAAAAACTCGTAAAACCCAGATTCATACTCGGAAATTCAAGCCCTTGGAACCCGTAGTTAATATGATTGACGTTTTCATTTCCAATATTTGAAGTGGATTGCTCCGAACACTGAATAAACCCTGATCCGATTCCATTTCCAGAACACCATAATCCACTTGGAGTTCCCATTTTCACATGCAAACCGGCAGAAACAGATTTCCCCTGCCCACAAACAGAGGCACCGGCAGCCTCCAGAGCCGAAGCAGGAATAGTCCCGGTTCCAGTAGCAGCGATGATGGACGGCTCCGATTGCTGCAACAACCACTGAATCGTCTCGCCGTCGGACTTATGACCCAATTCTCTGGTCAACTGAAAGATCCTGGCTGCACATAAAGCCGGCATCCTTATTCTCCTCCCTCTGCCGTCTACTTTCTTGTGCCTGTCCTTATTCGAGCTTCGCTTGGGTGCTAATTGCTGCTGCTGCTGCTTCTTGTTGTTATCTTCTTTGCTCGCAATCATAGCTCGGAAGTGCTCGGTTTCTGCCGCAGGTTGTTTGCTGGTGGGCACCTGTTGGGGACGATGATGATCTGAGCCATTGGATTCCATGTAAAACACAGATTATGGGGGCCTCCTCCTTGATTGGCGAAGGTGAAATCCTTTGGAATTTTCTTTTCTTACCCTTCTCTCAAATTTCAATGCTTTTTTGCTTTGCTTTATTGTCCATATATTGGAACCATAGTGTTTTCAAATTAAAGTTACCAACTCAATCATTTTATGTCTCCTCTTTTTTTCCTTCTTACTCACTAAGAAAAACAATAAAGGTAATATTTTATCTTTTGTTTCTTTAATAAATTTATATTCACAATTTTGATTTTTTATATATTTATTGATCGGCTTAAATTTTATTATATTTGTTGACTGATAAAATGAACAAGGGTGGAAGATGATAGTCCGATGATGGTTTTGATGGTAGTTATGATCATCTTTTCTGGTTTTTGTTCTTTTAGTGTCTATCATCTTTTACTCCTCTTTATTGCATGCCTTCTTTTATATCACTTGGACATGTGTCGATTGGGTTATCGTGGCATAATGATTGGATTGACTATGACTTGACGTCTTAAGTTTGCATTGTCATCCGCAGTGATCACGTGTGTTGTCACATGATCACTGAATATCCTATGTGCAATATTGTTTGCAGTCGCTCGTTCACCACAGGTTGCGGAAGGTGCTAGACACTTCGTAGGTGATCACATGCCTAATTATGTTCGCTGGCCAAGTGGTCTTGACATGTGACGATGAGTATTTGTAGGTACTAACAATATTAACGTCAACTATTGTTAATCCATGTGGTTGAGGTTGATTTGTGGAACTTCAATCTCATTAGAAGGGAGGTTAACACTATGACAGGCTTCAATCTCAGTAATTTAGACTGCTAATTTTCTTTTCACATACCAAAACACTCTCTCAAGACTGTTTATTTGTGATAGATTAATCTCGAGACAAATAAACATTGATGCTCGTTGCATCATTTGCTGTCATAGTGAAGACTCTTCACGATCATCTGTATTTTTAGTGTAAATTTTTAAGACGATAAGATTCATAGGAATATTGGATGTTGGAGTCAGAAGTTGGAATGAGCTGTTACTCGACCGAAAGGAAAGCCACTCATTATCTTTGTGTTAAAACTTGCTTCGAATTAATGTTGTTCTTTATATGGTCTGGTGCGAGAGGAATAAACAAAAATCTTGAGAACAACAACGCATAGTAAAAGAGATAACCGCGGGAATTTAAAAAACTGTCCAAATCATACTTATGAAGAAAAATATTAATACAAATGATACGGGTAAATAAAAAAATTGTAAAAGTAAGGTCTTGAGTTGTAAATAACTATAATGATATGTTGTGAGTAATATATATATACATATATATAATTTTTTAATAATTTTTAAATTTAATTCTAATATTATCTACAAGAAAAAAATGAAGATTTTTTTTAAAAAATAAAAAGAGTACTCTTAATAAACTTACGATTAAAAAAATATTAAAGAATAAATAATTTGACCAATTAATTAAATGTACTTTTTAACAGTGTATTCCTTTTTTTTTTTCTTGTGCTGCTTTTCTTATTACCAAATTCAGGTCGGGTGGCAAATTCTCATCACGCCAAAGCAAGAGTTGAACTAATGAGGAGACTGCAAGAAAGGATAAGGATTAAGGATAAAGAGATGGAGGATGAGTCCCCACAGTCACAGTTTACCAACCAATCATGGATCCTAAACTAGAGTGATTTCTCGCTGTCTAGTCCTCTGTTTTTTTTTTTTTTTTAAGAATCCTATCCGTAGGAATTTATGGCAATCACGCGTCCTTTGTGCCTGAAATTGATGACCATCCACCCCACTCAAAATTCTCTAACAAATTACAACATTATGCTCTTGTCTCGATAAATGCAGCAGTCGGCACTGGCTGGCTGTTCGCTGGGTGCGGCATATCTAGTATATGACTAAAATATAATAAATTTTAAAATTTGTTATCGAATTAAAAGTGTTATATTTTTTTATAATGTTTTCAATTAGTTTTTTGAGTTTTCAGTATCAGTATCGATACTTATTTTGTAAGTTTCAATATTTTGTTTCAAATTAAAATTTTATCAAAAAAATTAAGTATCAATATTTGTAAAAGAAAAACTTAGAAAAATCAACCGAAAATATTATAAAAAACTAACATTTTCAATTCAAGGGTCTTTTAACCGTACTCCAGACATATTCGTGGTTACTACTTAATTTATTATTCGAGGACATGGGGGCCTTGAATTAAAAACAGATTCTAATTTAATTATTTAATTTAAATTTTACAACATATATGATATTTGTTAATTAACAATTTAGTTTTTTAATTAAAAATTAGGGACGTAAAAGTTATTTTATGGTCAAAATTGAAACATAACTCGATATAATAGTAATGTTTGTACCCAAAACTTATATATATTTTATTAATATTGTCCTAATTCAAAAAGTTTAATCTTTTAAATTTAAAAATTTCGACACTACACTCTTCGACCACTTGCCACACTTCATGCTATTGTCCCTCAATTCGATAATCAAAATACATATAACGAACCAACAAATGGTTTCAGTGGGCAACTTACAGACTAATGAAATATACTCATTATGACCTTAATGAAACATAATCACTTCACTAATAGAATTTTTGAATATAAATGATTAAATTTATTAAATTATTTTGAATTAGGACCAAATTAATAGAATGTATATGTTTTGAGGACTAAAATTGTTATTATACCAAGTCGTTTGTTTCAATATTAATGACATAGTGACCTGATTGACACATAATTTTAATGGAATGGTCGAATTATTACTTTTAGAAGAAAAATAACATGTTTATTATCAAATATGATTAAGTCACACGGTTGTCACGAAATTTAATTAAAAGACCAAATTATTACTTTTTAAAAAAGTTACATGTTTGTTATCAAACCTATTATTAAATGACTATGATTTGATATAATTAAAAACTAGTTTATCTCTTTGTGAAAGTACTCGCGGCGAGGTGATTAGTCATTGCTATTGACGGTTGATACCTTTGCTTAAACCGAAAAAAAAGTTTACATTCAACGGTATCTATCGTGCAAAACTCCATAATCAGCAGCCTCTCTTTCGTTTTTATGCTTCTACATAATCAATCTAAACCTAATCATGGAAACATGGCGTCTGTTCAGATATCCCCATCTCTATAAATACTCTTTAATAAAGAGTTCAATCCTTTAAACAATATTCATATCAGGAGAATTTTACTTTTCATATAAAAGTCCAATTTTATTCAAAAAAAGTCCAATTTTATTCTACTCAAAATATAATCAAAATACATATAACTATTAAAGCTAACGAATTGTTACAATAGAAAAGAAGATGATGTTCATCTTATGAGATTCAAATTCAAGATTTGTCTACAAAGTATATATATATATATATGCACTGTATCAAAGGGTTAAAAATATTAACAGATACTACCTTATAATCACCTTAAAATTATTCATAAATACGTAATTATCGAATACCGATTTTTAAGCTCATCCATGCAATTACAATAGTAGGATCGATTTTCTCAGATTTTCATGTCAACTTTGGGGGACAGAAGGGACCTCTAGAAGGAAAAAAAGTTTGCCAATGACATATCAACCAACTTTTCACTTAAATTTGAAGCTTCTTCTTCTGTCATAAACTTATCGTTTTCCTAGGTTTTGAAAACTTGTTCCACATATCCATCATTAACCTCACAAAAACTTTCAACGTGGTTTGATTTTCTCCATATGAAAACGCCATAGGTTTTCATATGATCTAGGGTCGTTGAAGTATACACCTTGGTTCTTTGTGTGAAAAAGAAGTTGTCAATTTTAGCTGATCTCATGGTTGATCTTGACGGTTGTTCGGTCACAAATTTATCCTAAAATCTCATGTTTTTGGTTTATATAGTCAAAATTAGTATGCTTTAACCACCAACCTGTCTACCCTTTTTTCCTTTAATCTTTTTCATATGGAATATATCCTGAGATTTTGTAATTTCTTGGTGCTTGGGATTCTAGGTGTAGGTCCTATTCATTTTAAGGTTGTAAATCAATTCGGGTCTCTTTCTTTGTTAAACCTACCCTCCCAAATGGAAGTTCAAAACATTGTTTTTTATTCCAATATTAGTTGGTTTATTCCAACCTGTCTACGTGCCTTATTACTGTAATATGTACTTTTTCATGTTATTTGTTGTTGGTTTTTACCTTTTATCGTCGAGTTTTGGTGATATTTTGTATCTATTTTGTTCGAGTCTTTGAGTTAGGGTTTTTACCTTCTCTTTCTATGGTCCTATTTATGATCTACAGACGTTAGTTTTCGCGTTTTTAGGAATATGTCCGGATCAAGTTTATTTATCTGAATTGTAAACTTTCATTGTAATCTTGGATTTTTCCTCTTTTAATAAAACTGATGTAGTCATATTAAAAAAAAGACGAGGGGCTAGATTCGAGATTAATGAAATAAATACAAGTTATTATACCAATATATATTTAAAAAAGATAATTGGACTTGTTTCTTGTACTTGATCATATACAAATAATTTTTCATAATGTTATTTTTTTAGTTTTTTTAATATCACGTCTCAATTTATCTCATGTTATATATTAATTTATCTTAGTGATTTAATTTAAAAATATTTTGATACACATGTTATGAGTTATTTTATGTTCAAATTATTTAGGTTTTTCCAATTGAATCGTTTCAAATTCAGATTATTCCATATTTTTTGTTCAGGTCATTTTCAAATTCAAGTTGAATAGATTCGAAATTGAATTCAGAATTTTGATCAATTAAATAAATCCATTGGGTTAGAATCGAAATTTACAAGCATAAAGAGCACTATTAAACTAATCTTAGGAAAAATGAAAACATGCAAATAAGTGTGGTTTCACTATTAATCTCAACTATTCTAATACAAGACAAATAACTTTGGATATGGTTTAGAATAAATTTAGACAAAAAAACTCACGTTCAAAATCCGAAGACAAGTGTCAACAAATGTTGGAACAAGTGGTTAAGCCATTCGTTAACATCTCATTCATTTCCTAGGTCATAGGTTTAATATCGAAAAAGAGCATTTCCCCCTTCTCCTCTCCTAAATTACAAGTACTATTCAAAAAAATCCAAAGACATAAATCTTACCAACACAATCAAAATCCCATTATTCTCCAACTTAAATGTTGATAAAAAAACTGTAAAAAGAAAACAAAATTACCCTAGGAAGTGAGTTTAGAATAGGATTGGACAAACAATATATAGGCAGTTAACCGAGGAAAAGCAAAGGGACAATGCATCACATTCCAACAAATCAAGTAATTTCAAAACCAACCAATAGCAGAGTGTAGGTGAACCATGAAAGCTCTTGGTCATGGGGAGATCCCCTTTGCTCTGATATTTACATTTTTTTTTTGGAAATTCCCTCAAGCTAACAAACGAGGCATGTGATGGCTGGTTCTAAGGAAGATGCAATTTGCACAAAATTACAAAAGCTACCCATTACTTGCTGATATGATGTTTCTTAGCAGCCAGCTCGTGAACCCATAGTGCCTTTCTTTATCATTGTAAACCAAACTATATGTATATGTATATATATAGATATGTTCCTTTGTGGTTACAAAACCAGACAATTATTTGTACCAGAATTGAGCTTTCCCATATGCCTTGTTCTGGTGCATCCTTATTGGTTCCTTGAATTTGTACAAGCTTTGTTTACCGGCTGCCCTCTGATGTTGGATTTTAGCTCTTTAGGGTTTCTTTTGCTAAGTTTAGCCCATATGGTTGTGGGTTTTTTTTTCTAGTCCTCTAGGCCGATTGCAACCAGAACCCAATGCCATAGTTTTCCATTGTTTTTGTACAAAAATATGATATGAGCATCAATGTAGATAGTCCCTAGATCTCGTGTGCCTGCTGCTAGGAATGTTAATTGAGTTGAGCAGCTCACGAACAGTTAGAGTTCGACTCGGTCAACGTTCGGTTTAAATTCACGTTCGACTTGAGACCTTAACGAGTTGAGTCGAACAAGTTTAAACTTGACTTAATAAACCCGCAAACATTAATAGTGTTATGGTATCAGTCACCGGTATCAACACTATTAGGGTGTTATAAGGGACTGCGATGATGGTTGCTCGAATTTTGTAAAAGTGTAGGAGTCATCGATGTTCTATAAGTTTAATTGCGGGATTTATACGAAGATTTGCAAATTGTATAGACCTATGGCTTTGAATATATACAGATTCAAATTGATAATGTTCAAGTTGCACAGCTAGTAAATGATATAGAGGTCGACAACGATTCTTTTTTGCTGGTTCAGACAATATATAGATTGCGACAAAGATGTTAGACGATGAAAATCTAATGAATCCGTCTTGAAAATAATATGATAACCGATAGAACAATTAAATTTACGGATTCTCAACACTCTCGGACGAGTAGCTTATTGATTGTTGAGAATTAAGATGAATTAAATGGCTACTCAAGAAAAATCGAACTTGAAGAATTAGTAAGTTGTCTTTGAGAAGTGACAGGTTTGACGAGATCTACGGAATAGGAAGCCTCTACTTTTTTTTTGATGTCTCTATATATCTCTCACACTAAAAAAATAAATTTAAAGTTTAATATTGGGTTTAAGGTTATGGTTTAGAAATTTAATGGTATGATATATTTTTAAGGTTTATGAGTTAAGATTTAAAATTTAATTTTTTAATGATGGTATTTATGGGCACAGTCCGAGATCTACGGTACTTAGCCAACTTCCGGAGAAATTATTACATGATTCCGGCTTATCATGTCATTTGTGGTCCTCATCCAATAAAAATCAGCCAATTAATTTTTGTTTCCCATGTTATTTTTTTCCTAATTATTTTTTATGTAACCATCCATTCCCTATTTACATGGCAAAAAAGTGAAGATTCATCTTAAAAAAATGGCATGAAAAATAAAAAAAAATTAGTTGATTGTTTTTTAGTGTCCGAGACTACGGATGACGTGGTGAGTCGGGACCCTATAATAATTTTTCCAACTTCCGCCTATAAACACCGGAGATTGGAAGCATTCCAAAGTCCGAACTAAATTACAAGCTGTTGACGTAACGACCTCCCATTAGCCAAGGAATTTAAACGAAGTAATCGAACAAACAAATAGATGGATTTCAGTGTCTTGCGAAATAGGAATGAAGTAAAGTGATCGATTTTCATCGAAATGGCGGAAAGAATCTTGTCAAAAAGGAATACTAAACACCATTAAATGAAGAACAATCTGTTGTATAATTAAAACTTTTTGCTCAAGAAATCCACAACCATTTAAGTGAAAAACCTTTTTCTGCACCCAACACCAACCTCGTGCATTTCAGTTTCATGCATTTTGTCTTTTTTCTTCTCCTTTTTGAACGTTACTCGCATTTTCTGGCCACCTGCTCTTCATCATTTTCTGCTTTTCATACGATATAACAGTCTCCTCATTGCTTAGCTTTTCTCCATTTCAGTACTTTTCTGTCAACATGAAGAAGATGAAGCTGTACGCTCATCTACTCATTCTTCTCATCTTCTTCATTGATATTTCTTCGTGTGGAGATGTCCCGGCGATTTTCATCTTCGGGGACTCGGTGTTCGACGCCGGAAACAACCGTCTCAACAAAAACTGTAGCGTGCAGGCGGATTTTCCACCCTATGGCTCCACATTTTTCCGCCATCCTACCGGCAGGTTCACTAATGGCAGAACGGTTGTTGATTTCATTTGTGAGCTACCTCCCTACTTAATTTAGTTGATTCATCTCTCCTTTGTTTATTTTGATTGATTGGAAACGGAATGCATTATGCATGCAGCGCAATTTATCGGCATCGGAATGGAACAACCGTTTTTGGAGGCACAGATTGCCGTGAGGAATGGCAGCAGGAAAGTTTACCCATCAAACGGAATCAACTTTGCTAGCGCCGGGAGTGGTGTTCTGCCGGGAACCAATAAAGACTGGGTCTGTTACACACACGCTTTCTTTTATTTAGATTATATATTAGGGTAAATTACAAATTTCATCACTCAACATTTTTCTATCTTATTTTGGTCACTAAAATTTAAAATTTTCAATTTAACCATTATACCTTCGATTTGCTCATGTTTTGGTCACTCGGGTGTTAAATCGGAGAAGGAAGGGTGACATGGCAGCCACATGTGCTGATGTAGACTGTTTTTAACTGATATGGCAGGCACATGTCACCTACAGCATTTCCTTTCTTCTTTCTTTTTTATTTTATTTTCTTATCCCAAAGATGAAAGTTTTACACTTTCACCCCTATTTCACGCCGACGTTGAAATCACCATTATCCAATGCCTTTTTCGATCACTTGAGACACCGACAAACTCATCTCATCGTCTTCTACCCTGCTATTAGTTTAAGATTTCCTCAAAATCACTAAAATTGACAAAATTCAACTCAAAACCCCAAATCACTATGATCTACAATATCCACCGTACAGTCAGTATGCAATCAAGATATAAATCTCGCTTCCTCCCTCTCCGCCTCCCCACCATTGTGATTTAGCAAAAAAGATTCTCTATCGTCAAGAAATCAAAGGTAATCTGAGACCAAGTTTTTTAGAAAAAATGAAGAAAGTTTTGGGGACATTTCATATCTTTTAAAAGATAGATATCCATTCATAATGTTTCTAAGTACTTAACGAGGGAATGACCAAAAATAGGAGCAAATCAAAAGTTCAGTGATTAAATTGAGAATTGTTAAACTTTAGTGACCAAAATAGGAGTGATGGGAAAGTTGAGTGATAAGATTTGTAATATATCCTATATATTAAATTTTCTACTAAGGACTCGATTGAGATAATATTTTAATCGAGAGACAACATTACACAATTTGAAAACTTAAGGGTTTTAATCATTCATGGCACGCCACAGGGAGTGACACCAATCCAAGAACAACTACGACAATTCCAAACATTAGTAGATCAAAAATGGATAAACAAAAGTGTTGTGGAGAAATCTCTTTTCTTCTTGGAATCAGGATCCAATGACATATTCAATTACTTCCTCCCATTTGATCCCCAACACTAGATCCAGACGCCTACGTACAAGCCATGATCAAAGAGGTAAGTAACTTAATCGACCAACTTTACAAAGCCGGCACTCGCAGAATTGCCGTATTTTCACTAGGTCCAGTGGGATGCGTTCCGGCAAGAGCCCTCATACCCCGTGCACCTACCCATCGCTGCTACGGAAAGATGAATGTCATGGTTAAGAAATACAACAAGGCATTGGAGAACTTGGTAAACAACATCCCCACAAGACACCCCGGTGCCATTGCCGTCTACTCACTCACCATTCACCAAAACCCTATAATATTAAGTTGTACGAATGGGCAGGTTTCTCGGGCGTGAGAAGTGCCTGTTGTGGAGATGGACCGCTTGGAGGGCAGGTGCAATGCGGGAAGAAAGGGTATAAAATCTGTCAAAATCCTGAAGGGTACTTGTTTTGGGATTACTTCCACCCAACACAACATGCCTACAAGCTCATCTCCAAGGCTTTATGGAGTGGAAACAAGTCTCGCATTAGGCCTATTAATCTCAAGACTCTAGCCAATCTTTCCAAAAAATCATAAAATGAATACCTAGTGGCACTTGAAACATGTATGTTTAACTTATGGTATTTCCTTGCTTTATTACCTACTACTACTATAAATATCTATAACTATTGCATCTTCTCACGTGGAAGTTGAAATTATCTCTTAATTGTCTTTGAAGTAACTGTCTTTAACTAACACCAAGGAAATGTGCATTTGCTGGTAGTTGTAATAATGACTTAAGACTTGGTGTTGTTGCAAATGATATGGGTAGTCAGGGACAGAGTCAGAAATTTATTCAAAGGGTGTTATTTTTTTAACGGCATTTAAGGAGAGTTAATTATTTATAAAGGGGTGTCGTTTTATTTATAAAAGGAGTGTCATTTATATAAATTTTTAATTTTTTATATACAAATTATATAAGAAAAAAAGTTTCCAAAAAAAATTGGGGTGTTACGAGACACCCCATTCTATAAGGTGGCTCCTCCCATTAGTATATCGAGGGATTACATGAGCAAATACCCTTTTTTTATTGAGAGGAGAGAAGATGTCTATGGGTCGAAATCAGGGGCGGAACTTGGTATTAAAGTTCGGGGGTCAAATTATTTTTCTAAAAGAATTAAAGGTTAAACTGGTTTTTTCAAAACAAATAAATAATTTAATTTAATTTATATATATATACATACATTTAAAAGATTGTGGTCAAACTATTAAAATTATGGGAGAGGTTTAATTTAAAATATTTAAAAATTTTGAAGTTCAATATAAATTTTTAAAAATCTTATTAGGTAAAATTAAACTCTTTTGAAATGTAAAGGGATAAATTTTAAATTTTTAAAATTTGAGGTAGTTGTGGACCTCACAGGTCTCCAGCAGGTCCCGCCCCTAGTCAATATACTCATAGACTGCTCTAAACAGTACAGCCTTCATGTAAAAATTTTATGATCATATTCGGAGAATTCTAAAACTCCTGATAATCCAACTGAATTTGTCACGCCTGTTTAGTCATAACATCGGCTAGCATATTGCCTTCCCGAAGAATGTGTGGAATGATAATTTTCCATTGGCGTTTCAAAATAGTCCAAATATGGTGCACAATCGTAAAACGTCGTCCTCCTAAAGTGTGATTATTGAGCATTTGCACAACTTTGTTATTGCAGTCTCTAAAAAAAATACGGTTTAATCTTAATCTTCGTGCGCAACATAATCTTATGTACCCACCCCATATTTTCGTATTATTTTCCACTACTCTTTGAAAAACCCATCAACCGGTAACTTTTCTCGTTACGAATCACGCCACCACAGGTCGCACTACCATATTCTTCTACCCTTTTGATTAAAATAAATGATGATAAATATTTAAAGTGTGTATCACATAGTTATGTATGTACTCGATCGACACCAACATTTGATGTGAAATAAGAGATCTTGCCAAAGTTTGTTTAAGCAGACCATCATAATCGAAACATAGGTTGAGGATAGGGAAACACCATCTTCTTTCATGTCATGGGATGAAGGAGACTGTATATGTTGTTAGCCTCTTTGCCTGATAAATCCCCAGCAACAAATACGTGGGCAAAGAGCTAATCAACTAAAGCAGTGGCATGCCCTAACTGAAATGAAAATGAAAGACAAACCTAAATGCTTAGTTACCAACAAAGATTATATTTATATATCAATATCATATATGTATGCCTAACTTAACAACCATGAAGATAGCTCTAAAGGGTTTTTGGTTGGCAGATTTATTTAATTTTTTGGTAACTGAATAGAGGGTTTTTTAATACATAAATTATAATGTAAATTACCCATAATTTTTCTTAACTGTAAATTAGAGATGAAATGCGCTTAAACGTACTCGAACTCATGGTATTTTAAATGTTACAATAGCTACGGTACTAATTGTATCAATATTTAATCGACATTGAACAAAAGATTTTAAAATTATCAACGGGTTGGTCTAAGTAGTAAGAAGTTTGGTATCGCTTAAGTATGTTTCGAGTTCAAGGCATTGATTATGCGAAAAATCTTTGTTGGAAGACTTACCTACCAAAGTTAAGTGTGCGACGCGTGTCAATAAGGATTAGTTAGGACAAAACTCTAGAAATTGAAAGGAAAACTAAAAAGATTTTAAAATTAGATCTGGAATAGAAGGGGAAAATGGGGAAAATGTGGTTATAGACTTATAGTTGTGATAAAGAAGCAAATACCTAAATAAATAAAAAAAAGATGACGACTTTCATGATCTTTCCAAATGGGATGTAAACCTTGAGTTGAAAATCTTGGAAAACTATCTCCCCCCACAATCACCGATCTCAATTAGCTTCAATTTCAAGCAATTTGTATAATCAAATGCCTCTCTAACCGCAACCGCCACTTTCCATTTCATGTACCTTTCCTAATTTCATTATATTATGTATATTTATCTAATCATATATATAAGATAGGATCCTTTTAGCCATTTATTTAGGAATATCAGTGTGTGAAGTTTCGTGCAGATTTGTCTCACCCATGGACGGAATCAAGATTTGGTTGAAGGAACAAACTATAAATGTTTGAAAATAAGAGGGACGGTAAATTCATAAATAAACCCACTTAGTTCCATCACTAATTCCACTTCACACTTAAATGGATGAGTTGAGTACAAGATTCTCGGGTGGAGAGGCAGGAATGATGACCAAAATTAGACCCGCTATGGGTTGTGAGGCATGCGTAAACTTGACATTGTACCCATCCCATTTTTACCTGTTTCGCCTCATCTTCATCCGCCAATATACATAATAAGCATATTTAAAATATTAAAGAATAATACTTTTCATAATACTCAACTACATTCATTGATACGACTTATCGATTCTCAACTTATTATTATTATTATTATTATTGTTATTTTTTTAAAAATAGTGATGGTTGAAATAATGTCGCATGTGGTGAGAATTCGGAAGAAAGATATTTCACACTTTTTCCCATAAAATAATAATTTATATTTATTTAACTGTTACCTATAAATATATTCTTGGAAATGGATCGCGGGGCTTCTATAGCGGGGATTAGATGGGTCATAGTACCAACGTGGGTCCTAAGGCGAAGGTGGTTCTAGTCTTGCGAGTTGCGGGCGGGTATGGTTTTGGATTTTTAACTCGTAGCGGGTCAGTGGTCGAGGATGAAAATAAAAATTCTTGGTAGATATGAGTGTAGAAGGATCATCCTTCGCACCCGCGCCGACCAATTGACATCCATAATAGAATTGAGATGATTACGTGTTTTTTATAAATATAATAAATAATATAAATCATCATATCAATGACTATTTTGGAAAAATTAGTGGAATAATCCACTTTGAATTTTTATTTAGGGTTTTAGGATTCTTCTACCGAAAATTTGCAAAATAGGCCAAAAACTACAGTGATGAGCATGACCACTCCACCTGCTCCAGACGTTATGGGACCTCGCCATCTCCATATGGCGAGGTGCAGGAAAGATAGCCGTTTGGCTCAACTAGCCAGGCCTGTTCCGAGCCACTACAGTGAAGGTTGCTTTAACTGAGCCGGTCAGACGTGGGACCATGCCATTTGGAGGTGGCATGTTCATGTAGACGCCAGCCATGTATGCATGCACAGACCAGCTTTCACGTGAAAGCTGGTCAGCTAGCCCAATTTTTTTGTACATATTTTGTATATATACGTAGAATATAGAGAAGAAGATTATGAGTGTTTGAGAATAGAAAATTTTGAGAGAGTTAGAATTGCAGTATATTTGAGAGAGTTTGAGTTGAAAATTTGGGTGATAGTTTTTGAATATATATTCGAAGACGGTGAAGATTGTTGAAATATATTTTTCTGTAGATCTTTTCAGTTTCTTAGAAGTAAGTAAGCAATTTATTTTTTTAATTAATATGTTATTTTTTTATTATAGAGGGTTTGTAGATTTTTTATGTGATTGAAGATATATTTGAATGATAATTACTTTTTTATTGTTGAAGGATTTAGAGCACATTTACACAGTTTCTCGTCTAATCCGATAAGTTTTGCATTTTCGAAATTGTAAATCGTTTGTCATTTATTATTTTTAAAATTTTAATAAGAAACCAAAATTTAATCTTTGCTTATGATTTTTTTGAATATTTACAGAGAATGAGTTCATCAACATATTGTGACACTGAACCCATAGTTGGTCGTTGGGGCGAATCGCTTGATGATTTCAGTGAGGATGAAGAAAATATTATGCCTATTACGAAAGATGATAACGTGCACTTACTCGATGTTGAGGCTGTTATGACGATGCGTCTCAAGGTAATGGTCTAAATGTTGAAGATGATGTTTGGGCCAAGGCTGTTGCTAGGCTCGGGTTGGAAAATGAGCAGCCTATTTGGGGTTATGTTGAACCGGAGCCCCAGCAACCAGAACCCATTTATCCAGCCTATGAACCTCCAGCCCGCATGTATAAGGTGGACTATACTGCAATACGAGACCTGGAACATCAAGCCCACGTATTTGGTTCTTTATCATCTTCGAACTTTGGGGAATTGGTACTGAAGGCTCAATTTGAAACAAAAGAAGCTGACAGTTCAGGAGCACTACATCAAACGACATACGTCATTTTGTATTGTTGAGTTTAATACACAAACCTATTGTGTGAGGTGTATTAATTGGAAGAGCAATTGTCCTTGGTGGGTAAGTATTTCGTACAAGAAGAGGAGTCAGATGTGGGAAGTGTCACAGTTCATTGAGCAGCACGCTTGTTCAAATATGACTTTATCCCAAGACCACTTTATTTTAGACTATGATCTAATATGTGCTTACACCAGGTTAATGGTTGAACAAGAACCAAGAATTTTGATTGCAGTGTTAGTAGCATCCATCCGAACTCAGCTTGGATATATTCGATCTTACTACAAGGCATGGATGGCAAAGTAGAAGGCGATGGCGCATGTGTATGGTGTTTGGGATAAATCGTATAATGAGCTACCAGCTCTTTTACGAGCAATGCCAATATTCATCATGGGAACCATGGTAGAATACGAAACAAAATTGGCGTGCAACTTACAAGGTGAACTAATTCCTAGTAAAAGGATATTTATTAAGTTATTTTGGGCATTCAATGCGTGCATTGAAGGGTTCCCATTCTGCAAATGCATGATTCAAGTGGATGGTACCTGGCTGTATGGGAAGTACAGTCATATATTACTTGTGGTTGTTGCACAAGATGGAGACATAATATATTCCCAATTGCCTTTGCCATAGTTGAAAAGGAAGACGCAGATGGATGAGAATTCTTTTTGAAGCATTTACGCAACCATGTAGTAAAAGAAGATGGTATTTGCATAATTTCTGATAGAGGGACTGCGCTCTTATCAGTAATTGACAGACGAGAGATTTTATGGAAACCTCCACATGCATATCCATCATATTGTGTACGACATATTGTAGCAAATGCGAAGATGCATTTCAAAAATAATTAGATCAGGAAAGAGATTTTAGGCGTGGGTAAGTTGTTATTCGTTATTTATAAAAATTAGTAATTTTTTGAGCTGATCATGTTGATTTATTTAACTTATTTTTTAAATAGGGTATGAACTACTTCAACCAAAATTCGACGCGAGGATTAAAAGGTTGAAGCGGCACGGTGTAAATGTATTTAATTTTGCAAATGACATTCCCATGGAATGATGGTCGCAAGCCTATTGATAAGTGTTCAAAAGTACTATTTTTATTACCATTTTTACTCATATTATTGTTAGACTTAGGCTCATATTAGTTGCATAATTAGTCATTCATGCATCAATTCATGTTTCTTTCCATCGTTGAGCTTGGTTACATAACATGGTGGTTTTGTGGGAAAAGATGCTGCTTTGGTGTGTTTTGTGTGTATGTGCAGAACCTCTTGCCAAAGCAAGGCTAGAACCAGCTGCCAGAGAAATGCATGAAGGAGATGCCGAGCTAGTTGCCAGGGCAATACATGAAGGATATGCCAAGCTAGTTGCCAGGGCAATTTTCGACAAGGAATAAGATGATATGGTAGTCGAAATTGATGACTAGATAAGCCCAAGATGACGTGGAGCAAAGTTAAATCCCAAAGAAGTTTGATTTCCATGAAGAGGTTAAAGAGAAATTAAATCCCAAGAAGATAAGAGAAGTTCTAGAAGGAATTTAAATATAATAAAGAATTATATTCTTTAAAGATAATTTAATTCCAACTTAACTTCCTCCTCAAAAAAGACTTTGACCTAGCCCTATAAATTGAAGGCCATGTCGTCAACTCTAAGGGGGAGAGAGGAGAAAATTTTCGACAAGATCAAAGGGGGAGATCTCGACTACAAGGTTTCAACTATTCTTTATCTTTTTTTTTTCTTTGTTCAATTAGGTTTATGCTGTGAATTCTTTGTCTTGTGTTTCTTTGGAACCTAGCCATGAACTAAATCTATTTGGCTATGGTTATTGTGTTTTGTGGTTGTGAGAAACAATTGGATTTTGTTTAGGTAATAAGAGTTTGCACTTTCAATTCAAGGTTTACTCATTCTTGGTTTTTCTTCTTGTTTGCGAGTGAATTGGGAGAGGATCTCGTAACTTCATCTATTTATCTAATATCGAGAGAGTTAGATTCAAGAAACGAATGAGTATGGTCTTTATTCAATCTATTGATGGTGAAGATTAATCCGGCTTAGGAATAAGTTAAGGATTTCAACGGCTAAGAGGAGCGCAAGATTGGTTGTTGTTCACCCTTGATTCACGCAGGGATGTATTATCAAGGCATGCACAAATAGCTAGAGTTTCGACTTAGGGATAAGAAGAAACCATTGAAGAACGCTCTGCCGAGCCTTGAAGTTGCTGCCCAGCCGCCCAAGTAATTGCTCAGCTAGTCGCTCAGGCAACCATCGATTAGTTGCCAAGGCAACCCCGCTGTGCAAGTTGCCACGGCAACTGAATTGCCCTTGCACTCTTTTACCAAGACGATCCAATCGTCTATCACACCTCAACTCGCGATAACCTGGCATATTCTCTCTCATTTGATTACATCTTCTTTTACTTATTTGCTTTCTAGTTTAGTTGTTAGTTAAACTCCTACAATCTTCTACTTGTGTTTCTTTTACTTTTTACAGTGCAAGAGACTAGATTCTTGAAGTGGCACCAATCTTTGTGGAGACGATATCTTTTATACTATAACTTGTGACGTGTACACTTCCACAATTGCAGAGCACTTATTACGTGCAACACCTATGATGAAGGTCAGTGTTATGGCCATATGAACTAACCTTGTTGAGGCTATAAACTCGGTGCTTAAAGGAACACGCCATCTCTCAATTGCAAATATTGTGTGGGAAACTTACTTCAGATTGGGTAAAGTGTAGTCCGACAAAGGGCATGAAGTTAACGCCTGGATAAACAATGGACAAGATTGGTCCCAAACCCTATAGGATAGAATGATCGAACTTCAAGCCCATGCCACCTCTATGCGAGTCAGAACATTCGACCCACATAAATTTGAATTTTCTATCGAAGCTAAGGTCTGAGGTGAGCAAAGAATGTTTACCGTAAACCTTAAATAGAGATGGTGTGATTGTGGTGCATTTCAAGCATTTAGATACCCTTGCTCTCACGCACACGCTGCATGTTTGCATTATCGTCTCGACCATTACATATTTACGGATGAGTGTTATGAACTAGAGACTATGGCAAATATATACAGAATTCGGTTCAACGCGATCCCGAACCAAGATTATTGGCCAGTAGATCCAATATACGAAGAATGGTTACCAAATCCAGAGCTTCGTAGAAAGCTAAAGGGTCGACCGACGTCCATTTGCATTCATACAAATATGGATGATCCGGATGAGAGAGGGGGAGTTCAAGTAAAACATTGTACTATTTGCAGGGGACCATGTCATACAAAAATAAATGTTCGAACAAATCCAATCTTTCCAACTATCGTGTCGAACCATCAACCTAAGTTTCGTGTTAATGTAAGTTTTATGTTAATGTAAATTTGAATTGGAATTTGAGTTGGAATATGAGTTGGAATTTGAATTGGAATTGAAATTTAAGTTGGAATTTGAATTTGAATACCGAAATTAAAAAAAGAACTTAAATATCAAAATGAAATCTAATTATTATTTTTTGAATTTTAATACCTAAATATCAATTGCAAATATATTTTTTATTAATTTTTGAAATTTGAATTTTACTTTGAATTTGAATTGGAAAAATAAATTAGAATTAGAATTGGTTGGAATTGAAAAAATAAATTGCAATTTGAATTTGAGTTGCAAAAATAGAAATATATTACAAATAAATAAATCATATTTCCTATTTGTGCCTCCTCCTTGATAATTCATTTTTGTATCAATGTAATTCTAATCAAAATTAAATCGAAAAAGAAATAGGTGTAATGTAAATAAATTATGATTAATTAAATCAAAATACTAAATAATCCAACAACTAAAACAAACAATCAAACAATGTTTTCAAATTAAAAATATCTTACAAATAAAAAAAATTTACTTATTTCCTATTTCTGCCTCCTCGATAATTCCTGCCAGTGAAAGGATGATATTTGATCGCACCGCCTATGAGGTCTAACCATTCTTCGTGGTTGATCCGGAGTCTGCTCATTGTTGACAAATTGATCATCCATCATTTGCATAGAAAGTGGTGTACCATACATATCTTTTGGATGAAGTAATGAGCTGTTAATGGTGGTAGTCGACAACAGATATGTCATACTACCAACCCTCATACCTTCCCCATATACGAATGTTTGAGGATATTGAAATTGCGGTATGTATCCTCCATTATAATTGTAAGCCGGCTAAGAAGATGAGCTGCCACTAATTGGAAAACTGATTGGTGATTGTTCTGAAACATTACCAAATGGTAAATACCCATGTTGTATTGGTTCTTCTCAAGGATTATTGCTTACATGTATCGGAGGGGATTGGGATTACACCGGAGACCACGAAGAATGCCAACCCGTAAAACAATCCAAGTTTGGTTTGTCTGTTAGTTCTTGAGAGCTCTGACCAAACTCGGATGAGAAATGTACGTGTCTTGAACACCGCAGATCTGCAAGTCATTTATTTGCATCTTCGAGAGAAACTATGAACGATTTTCCATTTTCTGAAAACCACGAATAGTACTCTGTATTAAATTCAAAATCATTAGCTTGAATTGGACTCAAATTATCATCTCATCGTGTCCATCTTTCCTTCCACCGTTTAATGAAATCGACTTGCTTCACAGCCCAATTCTTATTGAATCTACCTCTACGAACAGTATGAATATGTTCAAGTGGAGCTCTAAGAATAGTTAATGGAAGTTGAACTACCGCAACACTCTGTCAGCACAATGATACTCAACAATAGAAAAATGGATCAAAGGCACAATTGCACCCCAGAATGATGAACATTGAAGCACATTGTCTGGTATGCAAGCTTTGATTGTTTCATTCTCGTACGTCTGCCAAATAAACTGTAAAACACAAATATTAATATACATACACAAACACACATATTACTTTAGAAAATACAAAGTAAAAAATTTATTTAAAACTAATATTATGATACCTGATTTTGCCATATTGTTTGGAATTTTAGTCTTATATCTCTGACAGTGTTGTGCACCACCCCCATATTCTTCAACTTATGTCTCTATCTGCAAAGATATTGAACTTATATTTCTAACTCATTTCAGATAAATATTATATCAATAAAATAACCATATATGATTGTAATCGCAATGTTACTTTCTACCAAGTGGAAACTCCATCGGTACAGGTACTTTCACAATGGGCGTTAGATAAGGCAGCCTATACCACGCTCACGACTGCAATAAGATTTGACATCCACCCATATCCGAATTCTTCTTCTCACCGTCCATAATTGTTACCTTGCACATTTCATGGTACAAGAATGCCAATATTACAGATTTCCAACTATATGTAGCAGTTGTGTCAAAATCAGCCAAGAACGACATATGTTGTGTGTGAACCATATTACTAGATGTATCTGGCATCAATACCCCACCAATAAGTTACAGTATATATGCTCGAGCTACACACTCAAGTTCTCAGCGACCATATCCATCTGTTACAATAAATTCTCGCTGCAACCATGAACTTCTGAGACGTAGACCATCCACGCATAACTCAGGAGGAACTATGCCCATGTATTGCCTGCAAAGCTCAAATGCATTATACTTGTTCTCTCCAACCAACAGATTCTCATTTATTGAGAAACCAAGCTGTATTGCTACATCCTGCAGAGTTATTGTGCATTCGCCAAATGGAAAAAGAAATGTGCGAGTCTCTGGTCTTCACCATTCAACAAATGCAGTAATCAACCTGGGGACAATCTTAAATCCACGGAGAAATGAAGCATTTAAAAACTGGCGCATTGTAGGTAATAAACTATGTGGTCGGAAGGTTTCTTGATCTTCACTCCTCGACGGCGGATGCTATGCTCCACAGCCTATAATTAATTTATTATAAGAAATTATTTTGTATTACACATGACATAATAAATTTTAAATTACTTACTTGCTCTTCATGAATACGAGACGAGATGTGCTCATGGTCACGGTACAACAAAACTCCTCCGGATGTCATTTTCTATTTGTAGATCTGCAAAACAAATATCATTTGAATATATATACAACCAAAAAATGTAACAACTTCAAAAATTTTGATCTATAAGAATATAAATTTAAAAAATACAAAAACTTACCGGATTCGACGAGAAATCGTATAAATGTATTGTAAAGACTTCAATAATAAAAAAAGTTATTATCATTCTAATATATTTTCAATCACACAAAAAAAATCTACAAATCCTTTATAATTAAAAAACAACTGATTAATTAAAAAAAACAATTACTTTACTTACTTTTGAGAAACCGAGAAGATCTACAAACAAATATACTTCAACAATATTCAACTCTTCGAATATATCTTTAAAAAATATCACTCAAATTTTCAAGGCTTAACCGTCAAATAGGTGCCCAAACTATGCCCTTTTTTTCCAGTTAGGTGCCCAAACTATTTTTTGAGCCAAATTGGGACCTAAAGTTTCATTCCATGGCCCATTTAAGGTTCGCCGTTAATTTTCACCTTTAAATGCCACGTGTCACCTCCAGAAAATCCAAAAAAATATATAATTAATTAATTTTCAAAAAATCTCTAAATTTTTTAGATTTTACAAAATAACCTCCAAATTTCAAAACCCCAAAACCTAAATCCCAATTTAGGTCGATTTTGTCATCGATTGCCATGCTGACGCCCACCACATCGTTCGTCGGACCACCACGACCATTTCCCCCACCATTCCGTCGCTGGAAATCGATCAATGTCGTGCGAATCGACAAAATTGTCGAATGGTTCTTTCGAACGATTTACGACGAACGGCAGCAGGAGAGGCGACAAAAGGTGTGTGGGTTGCTCGATGAGGGGAGGGCACTTCATTCTGTCGCCGGCAATGCGACCGCCGTCGGCGGAAGTGGTCAGATTTGGGGGGTTTAGGGATTTGGGGACTGTTTTGGAATATTTGAAAGTTTCGAGATATATTTTATTTTTATTTTTATTTTGTTTTATTAATTTTATTTATTTTTAATATAAATTTTGGAATTTTTAGGAGATGACACGTTTCTTTTAAAAAAAATTAACGGCGAACCTTAAATGGGTCACAGAATGAAATTTTAGATCCCAATTTAGCCCGAAAAATAGTTTGGGCACCTATTTGCCTATTAAGCCAATTTTCAACTCAAACTCTCTCAATTTTTTTCTCAACCCCTACACACACTCATCTTCTCTATATCTTATATATATACACGAGGACTACATAATATAATATAATATTAAAAATAATATTTAACTCACCCACCTACCACCTGACCATTTTTCACGTGTCGTTGCATGCATGCACAATACATAACCTCGCCATCTTTAGGTGGCGAGCTTTGACCGATGTTTAAAGCTGCAGCTTGCATGCCTGCCGCCTGAAATGCCTGGCTCATTCAGCCGATTAAAGCCATCTCCCATGCACAACACCATGTATAGATGGTGTGGTCCCACCTCGCTAGTTGGATATGGCGAGGTCCTCCTAAACAATGTAGTTTTTGGCCTAGTTTGCAAAATATCGGTACAAGTACCCTAGAAACCAAATATTTATTTGTTTCAGGATTATTCCACTAATTTTGCCAGCTATTTTACCTAAATATTTTATCTTTAATTATTATTTAGTTTCTGACACCCAAATAAAATTATTTACGGATCTAACATCATTTGCAAGAACTCGTCATGCTAATATGACGATTTTTATTAAAAAAATCAAAAGACATAAAACTCGGCATACCAACATGAGGAGTTCCATAAGTTTTTATTGACGAGTTAAATGAGTTTTTTTAATAAAACTCGCCATACCAGTTAAGCTAGTGGTTGAACTCAACGTTATTTATTAAGGAGCCATTTAAAATGTTTAAATTTAAAAGTAACAATATAAATTATATTTTTTAAAAACTAAAATATAATTTTACTATTACCCTAAATTTTTTTTCTTCAATTTTTAAACTTTGGGGGGAGGGGGCGTGACCCGCTGTTCTCTATTAAGTACCGCTCATGAACTAGGGGAATTCTGCAAAAAGTGATTGATTAGAAATAAATATTTTTAAGCATGAGATACGTAAATAATATAAAAATAGCTTATTTGAATAAAAAGACCCATCTAAACCATATTTGTAAAACTTTTTCCTTTCACGAGTTAATTTTTAGTTTAATATGGAGTAATATTAACTTATACCCGAATTATAAATCAAATACTAACATCTCCATAATTTTTTTTTGAATAGAACATCTCCATAAAAATTATTAAAAAATATAAGATTAAAATTTATTAGCAAATTATACCGCATAATTCACAAACAAATATATACTATTGGAGAATTTAATGTAGTTATTTATTTATTTATTATGATATGAAACTTTTGTCGCAAACAACCCCATTTTGTAATCAGAATGTCTATATTTTATTAAATGGGTTATATAAGTGAGTGGATTATTGTATATGTTGGAATAAACCTTCACGACTTAACATAATATTCACATTATTTGATAATTAAAACTTGAAACTATATTAAAATTATTGTGAGTAAGAGCTAAATATATTAATAATTTTAAATTTGTATAATACAAATTAGCAATAAATAATTAAGATTAACTAACCAGGATTGGGTGTAATGACATACACATTCTTTTCTCAAAGAGAGCACTCAGATTCAAACCTTAAAAATAATATTATTAAAAGAGAAAGTCATGAATCTCGAATATAAATCATAAAATAACTTTAAAATCCATCAGAAGAATAAATAAATACGATTAAAATCTATTATTATTATAAATAAATAAATTGATATACAAAATATATCCAAATATAATTGACACAATAAAAATTACACATAAAAAATCTGAATTGAGTAGTACCAAGGACTCAACTCAAATATTATATAAGATAGATTAATATAGTCTCATTTTTTTTTCACTCTTACTTGGTTGAGGGTCATCTGACAAAATTTTTGTCTACCGTCCAAAATATCTTGATGAAATCGGACGGCTCACATCATCTAGCGACGTTTAATCTTCCTACCCATATAATTTTATAAAATACCACAATTTACATTAATTGGATGACTTAAATATCCTTAAGAAAATGCTAAAGAATCGAATTGGTAAAGAAACTATAACTACATGACAAAGGGTAATTCTGTTTAAACGGTTTTAGGAAAAATAACTTTTTCTTTCCCTTTTTCCCTCCAAGTCTCTCTTGCTATAAACCGAGTCTCCTTCGTCCTCCATTTCTCAAGTTCGCTCCACTCTTTCGCTTTTTTTTTCTTTTTTTTTCCTTTCTTTTCCCTCTCTCCAAACAAAACAATAAAAAATCTCACAAGGACTCTCTCTCTTTCGCTGATCTGAAGAGAGAATCGGAATTTTTACGGTTAAGGTTCAGCCGTTCAGGTGAGCGACAAATTTTCTCATTCGGTTGCTATTGCTTTGATTCGATATAATGTTTGTTAAATCTTTCTGTTATTCATTAGCAGATGCAAAACGACAATTTTTCAACCGTCTATGGCGACCTCGGAGGCAAGCAGCCGAAAGATCACCAGAGCGATGGAGTTTACTCTTCCTCCACGACCTCATCCTCCACTTCCGCCGCCTCCGTGTTCGCTCTCTACAATCCTCGCATCCTCATGCAACAACATCAAGATATGATCAACCGCCACAACCTCTGCCTCACTCGTCTCCGTGAAGCTGCAAAGGAAGCCGAGGCACTCCGTCAAGAGAATTCTTCGCTTCGATCTGTCAACCGAGACCTCAACAAGCAACTCAGCTCGCTGATCCAAGCCTCTGTTCAGAACCACTTCTCGTCGTCTGATTACAACACCACGCCGTTTGAGTTGATGAGCGCGTTGCGGGGACTTTGTCTCGGTAGTGACGGCGTAGGAGAGGCGGATATTTCTGATGAGAGTCCGACAAGCGTGATGGAAGGTGCGGTGGACGTCGAGCGGGTTATGTTGCCTAAGAGCATTTCTGTTAGGTCTAATGGATATCTGAAGATGATGAATCAAGCTGGAGCGAGTCATCGTGGAAAAACTCGAGGACCTACTCGGACTGGCAATGCCTCTCAACTCAATGGAGCGGTGAGTTTATTTTTCCTTTTCTTTTAATCTCTCTAATTATGTTTGGATGCAAATTCGCTATTGCAAAGAGTATATTTTTGTTTCAACAGTTTTTTTTAGTTTTTGTTTCTACAGTTATATTTATGGAATTATATTTAATAAGTGAATAAATATGATATAACACGTCATCCAAAATAAAATTAGCTGAAATTATTTTTCATTTTTAGTAGAAGTTTGACTGATGTGTTTGTATATGATTTAGTGAAATATATAAAATTATATAGCTGTTTAATAGTAATAACAATAGTTTCCTTTTTGTTTTTCTTTTGTTTAATCAATTCTTTCTTTGCCTTGGCAATGAAGCAAAAACCAACTAAAACTCATTTACGTTTGATGCAAGCTTTATTATAAGACGCTTTTATATATACTTACATATAAATACTGTTTGGTTGGGGTGAGAACCTAATTCAGCGGTATAAGAAGACAATTGCATAGTATAGAGTATAGACAGTTAATTTATTAAGCGAATAAAACTGAGATCCACATTTTCTGACAATTTAGAGAGATTAGATTCTTTTTACTTCCGGCGTAACTGAAATCTAGTGAAATAGTCCCAAGCTTATTACCCTTAACAAGAAATCTGCTTAAACGTTTAAGATTTATGTATTGTATAGTAAATACGAACAGTAATAGGTTTGCATTTGATTCTTGAACTTCTTACTACTTAAAATGGAAGCGCTAACTACTCATTTTAGGTGAATGTGCAACAGAAGGTGTATGTTCAGGGAGGGAAGGAGGAGGAGGAGCCGCTTGAATTGGAGGTCTACAACCAAGGCATGTTCAAGACTGAACTCTGCAACAAATGGCAAGAGACTGGCGCCTGTCCTTACGGCAATCACTGCCAATTCGCTCACGGCATCAAAGAGCTGCGCCCCGTAATCCGCCACCCTCGCTACAAGACTGAGGTTTGCAGGATGGTCCTTGCAGGTGATGTCTGTCCCTACGGGCATCGATGCCATTTTCGCCATGCACTTACCGAGGAGGAGAAATTCATGGACCACCACAAGCCCAGGACCAGGTAAATCATGGGAGATCATCATATAACATGGATGCAAAGGGTAGAGATCAATGTCCATAAATCATAATCATAAAGAAGTATTACATAATGTAGGAAGTTTACAGGTATGGTGAACTTATATACAATTGGAATAATTCGAGTCAAAAAATAAGAATATAGTAATAAAAGAGAAAGAAACAAAGTGAGTAGATGTTGAGATTGGAAGAGGCTTTGTGGTCCCGGAAGGTGGGAGATTTGTTGCGGTTATTAGAGGTATTCGTTTTTCTTTTCTTTAATATCATTGTTTCTTCAAGAATGCTATTAAAGGTCCTTACTTAGGATGTTTGGTGTGCTTAAACCAATCCAATTTGGAGCAAAAAGTAAAGAAAAACATTAATGGTGATAATGTTCTTCATTCTGGCAATTTAAGCATCTTCTGTTTGGAGCCATATGATATTGGTTGGTGTCTTTAGCCTCTTACAACTTTGATCAATAATTATGTGTATGGTATGATTGTATTGTACGAAAACAAGATAAGATAATGATAAAAATAGAAACAACACAAAAATGACATTGCAATTAAATTCATTTTTCATATCAAATATATAACTATATAGTCCTTTAAATATGGTTATAAAATATTAAAAACACTAAAATAAAATAAGAATATATGAATTACCAGACTTAATAAACCTCATCTTTTGCAAAATATTCAAAAAGAAAAGAGAAAGAATGTGAAATTTGGGAATACATGTGCTTGGTTGCATCGCGTAAACTTATATTTATAAGTTTCATATTTCTCTATCAGAATACAATATCAGTCATATAAATTGCTTTGTGATGTCCGCGAAATAGAATTTTTTTTGAATATACATATAATTAACAAATGTTAAATTACATTATATTTTTTTAGAAAAAAATCCAAATTCGATAGAGATGTATTGTTGAGAAGAATAGTTATGAATCTTAACATATACCAAAAAGTGCTTAAATCATTTTTCTTCTTGCCTTCTGAAATGTCTTCTATGCTTTCTCTTGATGTGACATAAATATTAAATTATATTTTTAATACAAGAATAAATAAATAATTCAAATTCCAATGTTTTTTTTTTATTTGACAAATTCCAATGTTTTAACCGGCTTATAAATTTAGAAGAAAAGAAATCCGGTTCTAATGTACTAAATATAATATCTTAAATTTTACTCGGCAGTCTAGTTTTAATAAGGTGCGACACGCTTGGGCCGTTTACATGGTTCTGAAATTCTGATTAATATCAACGTTGAGTCATATACAAAACCGGCCTATACATAATATGCACAAACCAGGGCCCTGGATCGAATCATATCTGGTTTTCAAATTTAACCCAATATTCGAGGCCCGGCCTGGTTGCACAGAAATGTCGATGACCGGCCCATACAATGTTGTGTCATGTTATACCGGTATTCTCATTTCTTTACTGCATCGTACTAGGATTGCAGCTTGTGTTCGTACTAGTGGACGCTAGATAGGGTGCCATTATACATTTGATAAACTTATCTTTCTTGTGATTCTCGTTAATGGAGTTTTGCTGCAACTTTTCGACCGGTTGCAGGCGAGGAGGAAGAGGAAACTGAAGACATTCTGAAACTCAAAAGTGTTGGGGTTATGGAGTTTCAGAAGGTTGGAATATGAAATGATTTCCATGTTGATGTATTCGTCTTCTTCAAGCTTATTTGATAAGTGGTTCACTGTTAAGCTTAGCTTCGTGAGGGAGATGCAATGGAGTTTTTCATATTTCTTTCTCAAATTGTGTAATGTTTGTCGTTTTGTTTTGTTTTAGTCATAGAAGTTCAGGTAACGGAAGATTATTATTCGATCCAAAATTAAATACATGTCACTGATCTCACAAAACATTAACAATGTTATTTACATATCATTCACAAAATGAAATTATCGACATCACAATTCACAACCCACTATCATTCGACTAGTCTTGAACCGTGTCGTGAAATTGTTGTGAGCATATTATCGTTATCGTTCTTTTTGGGTATAATACCAATCGATGTTAATAAAATGTGACCAATCAACTGAACCGATTCATATAGATGTATAGAATTTTTTTTATGCCACATGCATGAATTGTGATAACCTTAGACCAGACTAATCCAAAAGCTACACCTAATGCACCAATTTAAAAGGCATAAGCCACTGAATTTTCTTCTTTCCAATTCCAACAAAGCTTGTTCCCACCCACCACCAATAATCACAGTAAATAAATGAATAAAATAACAGAGAGTGTGTTTCTGAAAAGTAAAAAAAAAAATGAGGGTCATAGTCAAACGGGATCCGATGTTGGGGTGCGGGTGCCGGTGCGTGTGATCTTAGCGTGGGCTTGAAACGGCTAAAATGGGATAGCGGCGTGGGGGTGGCGTTTGTGAAATGCGTTCGAGGCCCATGCGCCGTTCTCGGTCCTCTGTTTGCTAGACAGTTGAAAACTTCCATTACCTTTCTGGGATTTCGTGTTTGGACATCTTCTCGTATACGTATATATGGCGCTTGAGTATCTAATCATTGATTATTTTATCTGCCATGATTTTAGGCAAAATCAATACTAGGTCAGGGGTGCGACATGCGGATAAAAGATGACAAGTTTCAAAACTTATTTTCGAACTGGAAAATTAGACTTCTTGATAATATTTTTGGTTGTCTTTTTTTAGTTTTTTTTACAAGTATCGATACTTAGTGTTTTTGATAAATTTCTAGTTTGAGACAAAATATCGAAACTTATAAAATAAGTATTGATACTTGCAAAAAAAAACTCAACAAACCGAAAATGTTATCAAAAAGTCTAACATTTTTCGTTTAAAATTAAATTTCAAAACTTGTCGTCCTGTAGTCGCACCTTAGACATGGCACACGTTAGACTCACCCAAAACAAGATTAAGGGTTGTTTGTACTGATGTTTAGTAATGCAAAACCAAATGACCAAATAAAAAAGTTAAAAGTAATTTTTTTAAATTTTAAGTGGTTAGAATCACCCCGACTCATTACTATCCGCTCTAATTACATATTAGTATAATTTATAGCAATAAGAGAGTTCGAATAATTTATTTGTAAGATGTATATAAATTATCAAAAAAATAAATGTTGCCATAAAATCATATCAAATACTAAAAAAAATAGAATTTTAGCAAGTGGAGCTGCTCCCATTGTGATTGAAAAGTCTAATTTTCTGGGTCCATGTGATTGAAAGCTACTTCCATGGCCCCAAAGGCTGAAAATATTTTAGGGTTTCGTGTGATGGACCCTTTTATTATTGCCTTATCATTGAGTTGAGTGGAGGAGACTCTCTAGAGATGAAATTGTAAATATATTTTAAATTCATTCATCATTAAAAAATCAAACAAATGTTTATGTGTTCACATGCAGAGCGTAAAATCAACAAAAAAAAACTCAGGGTTAGTAGGAGTATTAATCCCTTAAAATGATATAAATATCTCTTGTTCTTTTAAAAATCAAAATTTAATATAATAATAAAATTAATAACAAGTTTTAATATTTATTGTACTTTCGCTTTTGATTTCTTTTTAATAATATATTTATACCAATAACTTAGTTGTCTCTAAATTAACCACATATGCATTCTGTTGCCACTCCTTCACATGAACTACTCAGAAACCTACAAATCTTCCTTAAGATGCCCCATGACTCACTTGGAAAAAATGTCGTCTTGCCCTCCATTTAGCTGCAGGGTCTCGGAGCCTTCGGAGTACATACAACACAATCTTTTCAAGAAGCTACAACACTATCAACAAGATGATTTTCACGTTTATTTGACCTGTCAGTCAACTCTACCGCCTAAATTATATTTTCAAATTATCGTAACCTACCGACCCTAAGCCTAACACCCTCATCAGACAAAGACTAATATAAACATCCACGTCTGCGAAAAGAGTTTAAGACTCTCCATCCAAATCAAAAAGAATGAATCATCAAAACCACCACAACATCATTCTTACCATTAACAATTTAGAAGTGTATTTAGACAAAAAAAATTAAAAATTCATATCAATAATTAAATTTAACACTATCTTTTCGAATTTTAACACCGTAATTTAATTTTTTTTGTTTTTTAACAAAATAAAAATATATTTACATTCCAATAACAAATTTTTAAACTTTGTCCCTAATTAAGACTGTTAATGTTATGTTGGGCTAGCGTTGCAGAATATATGTATACAGGAAATTTTGGAAGGAAGTGTCGATGGATGGCCGGCAGGGCCAATGAGAAAAGGTGAAGGGACAATCTCACCGCTGACTTCGGGCTACAAGCCAAAGCTTTCATATCCCCACTTTGTATTTTTTTCCCATTTTTTCGGATAATCATATAAATTCGATTATTTATATTGAGTTGAGCCAGATCTTTAAATAAAATGTATTTTTTAAAAATAAATTTATATATTATATCGAAGAAAGCAACCAGCTGTTACAAGAAGAACACGAGCATCTTTACGAAAATAAATAAATACTCAAGCATAAAAGCTCCAAACTATACAAAGGTGAGAATTTACGCTATTAAGTTTGTCTATAGATTTACCATTAAGCTTGACCTGAATTATTTCCCGAATTTTTGAATTTTTTTTTCTGTATTCAGAATATATAAAATTAAAATTTAATCTAAGAAATAACTGTATTATTGTCCTTGGTTTCTTCTTCCATATAACTTTAAAAAGCGTGTTTTCTTGTTCCATCACTTTTGCAACTGTTTCTTGAAATTCAAGTCACTGTGTGCCCCCACTGAGATTTGACAAATTATAAAGTGTGGTATGTTTTCTTTTTCTTTTTCCTCCCACTTTTAGTTTGTAGTTATTGGAATTCATTAATTTAGTATATGATTAAGACTTGTTATCCTTGATTATTAAATACAATTAATTGAATTTAGATTTGATAGTCTATCCATTTGATGAGAGTATCCAATGGTCTTTTCAAATTTAGATTTAGAGATATATAGAGTAAGAAAATTTGAACTCCGAAAGAATCGAAAATTTATCAGAATTCTACATTATTTATTGAAGAAATTATAAATCATTCTATGATAGTCTTGAGGAATTCTCAAAAGTCGTTTTTTTGATATTGTTCAGTCAACTTAAAATACGCAAATCTCATTCGCAAGTCTTGAAGATACCTGAAGCAAACCGTGATTTATTTAAAATCAATTATACAGATGAACTTTGGATCGAAGCTTCATTTGCAAAGAAGAATTGTTGGGCAATGTTTATTTTTTTGAAATTTTAAAGTAATTAGAAGATAATATTTTAGTCCAATTTATGCTTAAATAAACTCAGATACATTTACAGACTACATTGTTCGAACTCATATCACTTAGAATACATTAAATAAAAGATCCAAATACCAATATCTTAAACAGGATTTTACGATATTCAATAGTAAAAAAAGAAGAAGAAGAAGCTCACACTCCTAACTAATCCATGATTGTAGGTGAAGTGTCATTTTTGTTGCTACGATCGTCAGAAAAAGACCTATGAGTCCATTTGATTACATCACAAAATAAGAAGGCTTAGCATTTACTAGTCTTGGTGCAATGCTTGTTTGACGACTTTTAAAAATTATAAGAGGGAATTTAGTTAAAAAACACAAAAAAAATTAAAGTTTAATTTGAATTTTTAAAAATTTCGAGGGGACAAATTATTTTTAAAAAAATTTAAGAGTCAAAATCTAATTTTTTAAAATATTGGGGGCTTAGGTCCCTACAGGCGTCCGTCACTAGAAGGAACACTTTTTCGTACATGATTTTTAATAAAAAGAACTTAACCTTCGCAAAATAGAAATCTTATGTCCTTTGTAATGCTCTTATTTATTTATCACATTCAAATATTAAGTTTATAGTTTAGGATTAGAGTTAAGAAATTTTGAATATGATGTATTTTTAATATTTAATATTTAAAATTATAATTTTAATTCTTTAATATTAAAATATAGAAGGAGATACCGAAAAAGTGAATGGTTTTTTTTTTGGTTCTCCTTTGCCTATCTTCTCTGTAAATTAAAGCTTTCAAGTTTTTATATATTCTTTTTACAAAACGTGAGCTGACTAATGGTGTATTAAAAGTTGAAAGAAAGTCAACAATCTTACCGACACCTTATTTTCCATGCCAGAACAGAATCTTAACCCACCCAACCCTAATGATTTTGTTTTAAAGTGGATTCACTAATTTCAAGTAAAATAAATTTACTTTTATTTATATATTTTATTATTAAGACTAAAATTATTTTATATTATTTAAGTAAGTAAAACAAATTACAATTTAAAATTTTTATATGGTCAAATTAAAAGATATAAATCATAAAACTAAAAAAATAAATCGCAAGAGTGAGCGATTTACTATTGATGATGGGAAGGGTCTTAGCCTAGTCATTTTTTCTGTTTAATAATTTTTTAAAATTCCTTTAAATTTTGAAGTCTATAAAATTAAGCTCTCGTAAATCCTCCATCTTTTCAAGTTCAATTATTCTTTAATACCAATGGAAATGGTGGATTGTGCACTTGCTATTGATGCAAAGCAAGCAAGGCGATACCGACCAAAGTATACTACTTTTACTCTACTCTTAATTAGGGGTAAGCAAGTCGAGGTAAAAAGTTTCGTGTTAGTCGGATTAACAAGTCTTATTTTACAACTCAAACTTTATTTGAAATATTATAAAGTCAAGTTGAGTTGTTCGAGTTTATGTTCAAATTTAATTATAAATATTTATAATGATATTAATTGGTTCAAATTTAAACGACTTTCTATAACAATATGTGATATATACCTTCATATTTTTTTCATATACGGTATACAATATCATACAGACAGGGACGAACGCAGAACTTTATATTAAGGATGCGAACTTATAAAATTCTAGGAGGGGTGAACTTATAAAATTTTAGGGAGGCGAAAATAGATTTTCAATAGGAAATACATAGAAATTTTCTAAAAAAATTCTAAATCATATAAGAATTTCTAAATTTTAGGGAGGACGACCGCCCCCTTTAGGTCCATCCTTGCATATAGAGCTGAGTGACTCGACTTGAACTTAAAAATCGTTCTACTAATTATTAAAAATTTCGAATTATTTGAAATTCTATTTTATAACACAAACTTTATTTAATATTTTTCCGAGTATAACTTATAAAATTATAATTTAAACCAATTCAAATAAATTTAAATCAAACTGAGTCGAGTTCTATTGACCGCTACACTTAATAACAGGGCAAATAAAACTAAAAAGTTCGCTATGAACACACCTTGAGCGGAGTGAGTGACACCATTCTTAATTTATAACTAAAATGGCAGCCAACTAGCCACGTTCACACTCGAAATAAACGAACAAAAACCTTTTGTCTTTTATTATAGAGAAATTATTAGATGAATTATGTTTATCACGTCATCCGTAATCCAATTAATCATATCTGTTTATCTTAAAATAACTACCTAATAACTACCCACTTTTTAATTACATGTAGGAAAGAAATTATGATTCATATTAAGAAAAATGAGATGGACGGACTTGATTTATTGAGACCATGGATGACGTGGTGAACATGGTTTATCTAATAATTTTTCCTTATTAGGTGCTTTTATTAATGCCTAGCATTGAAAAATTAAGATTTAAAAAAATTTTATTTTAAATTTAAAACCCTAAAAATACACTATAAACTTAATATTCTAAACCTTAACCTTAAATTATAACCTTGAATTTATTTTTTTTACTGTTAGAATATAAATAGGGATACCAAAAAAATTTTAAAATCCACTAATTAATCTAATAACTAAAAATGTTAATGTTACCTTATCTTATATAAATTTAAATTTTGACATAAATATATAATACATTTCTATCTAATAAAATAGGACAATCAATTTTTACTCTACTCGAAACAAACCCCAAAACTCAAATGAGAATAATATGATTGAAAACTTCAAAGCCTCGGAATTCGAGTTAGTGGAATTATTTGCATTTCCCCACAAACATGCCCAACCCCAACTCCGAACGAGACTTTCAACATTTCACTTTAACCAAAAATTAAAATAAATTTATACTTTGAAAAACATTTTAATTAAATTAGCAAAAAAGCTACATTGTGGCCTTTATATACAACCCATCATGTCCCCTCACGCCTATATCCACTATTTTCTTTACTAAAACAGTTCCCCCTCCTTTGCTCTTGAGCTACATATATAGTTTCACTAAGCTCAGACATTGATTAAAATCAACGATGGTTGCCGGCAACAACCTGCGAGGATGTGTCGATATCGGCCGGGAACACAAAGGAAGCGGGGGAGGTTGTTGTTGGCGGCATGACGACCGATGGTTCAATTGTAACCACAGGTGAAAAATGATGTGGTAAAAGAAACAAAACAAGGCATTGCAATTGCGCTCTCCTGAGTTTCTAGCTTAGTAAAAGAGGCAGAACCGGGAGAGCAGCATCGTTGCATTGCGGGGAATTGAGGGTTGCGGTCCGATTTTTATGTATTCGACTTGTTTATTTTAGGACTAAAGTAGTGTTGAACTATGAGATGTAAGAGATGCATACGAGGTAGCTAGCTGGTTAGCTTGTTTGGGGTGTAGGAGTTTGAGTTTGAGTTTGAGTTTGAGTTTGGGTTTTTGGGTAGCTTTTGTTGGACATAAATGCTGCTGGGAATGCATCGCTTACACCTATAATATATGTATTTGCTATTTTGCTTTGTGTTGAATAAAGACATGACTTCAGTACTTGTTTTTCTCTTTGTCTGTTGCTTAGCAATTAGTTCCTGAAGGCTGTCTCAGAGGGGGACCGGGGAGCATCATAAACTCCCGTTCAGAGTCCCATTTTTTTATTTTTACAACTTCAATAATTTTTCAAGTGACAATCTTATAAGTTAGTGATTGTGAGTATGGATCGATACTTATCCTTTTCTGAATCCTTGTATAGATGGATTCAGTGTTGCTCAAAGATATTATGTATTTAAACAGGCTCGAACACTCGCAGTTTTTAGATCGTTGTAACAACGATGTCAATCACAGTAGATCTTCGTAAAGATTGAAAATGCTTTACATTTTCTTTAAATCAAACCAAAATACAAGTTGGGTGTAAAAATAAAATTGCAGGAGAAAACTAAATTCCAACAGAGTAATCAAATTATGGGCCATGATCTGTAATCTTGCCGGTGGCCTTCCAATATGATCAGCCCGAATTGCTATGTTCGTTGCTTTCAACGAAATACCGAGCCGTCCAAGTCCATTGTGTAGATAACATAGGTTGGACTTAAATTATTTTTTGATCAAAATTAGTCTCTAAGCTATTATTTTTTGTCACTTTAAGTCTGGTAGTTATCTAAATTAAAAAAATTATTTTTGACTAATAGATAGTTTAGGGACTAAAACGAAAAAATGGCATAATTTAAGTACTTATTTTGACAAAAAAATAATTTACGGACTTAAAGTGACCAAAAATAATAGTTTAAGAACTTATTTTTACCAAAAAATAATTTAAGGGCTAAAAATAAATAAAAGACATAGTTTAAGGGTTGATTTTTATTTAAGCCATTAAACTAATATGGGTTTGGACTTTGGATCCAAAAATAGGCGTGGGCTGTCAAAACTGATTAGGCTCAAGTTGTTTTAGATAAATAGGCTTAGGCTCTTCAAAATCAAATTGATTTAGGTTTCTTCGGGTAAATCCAAGATCTATTAATCCAAAAAATCTACTAATTGGCTGAGCGATAATGATATTTATATTATTTTATATTGTATAAATTCAAATTTTAATACTTTTCTGAGAATATAATATTTTTAATTTATAAAGTTAAAATATATTGATCCAAAAAGAACAATAATTTGTTACACTATACATCATATACCACTCTCTATAACATTTATTCGATTATAATTTTCAAGCTGCATAGATTTGACTATTAACAAAATCAATACTATTAAAAATTTAAAACTAACACCTAACAACCTTAGCTTTATAGATTCTTTTATAAATCCCAACAATAGCAAATCAGGTCTTGTGTATTCCCGAAACGCCTCTTCACCCTCCAAATCCAATAAACTAATTATTTTTAGGCTAATCGTAATACAATTGTCGTTCGAATCATAACCTAGATCTCTAATTATATTACACTAAACTCTAAATCATAAATTCGAACTACAACCTCAAAATTCTTAATCTCTAACATCTAAATCCTAAACCAAGTCGCTTATGATTTTTTTTTTGTTTCTACCACTTTTGTATTGAATATAAATTCTTAAATTTGTGCTCTTTATTTATTTTCATATTTCGTTTCGGATCTGGGAAAAAAAACTGAAGTTTTTTCCGCGGTCAAAGACGGGAAGGGAAACAAAACAAAGTAACAAAAAAAAAAAAGAAAGCACAATGTGATGGAGATTGGGGCAGCTAATAAAAATAATAGTCTCCATGTCCTACCCGTGACCTAAGTTGACTCGTAGCATATCATGTGATCACCATAACTTAAAAGATAATATTATATATTATTTGATTAATCCAAATCGTATATTACTAAGACAGCATTTAATACACGTATATTTACATGTAAACCACCGAATTCAGTAATTTTTAAAGTGTTAGTAGCAGCAACGAAACATGTACAAATAGTGTATTTTACTAATAAAAAATAAAAGCGTCCTCGAAATGCGACAATTGATATTGCTGTCGGGGTGTCGTGTAGGGCTGTGAATTTGATTAGGTAAAAATATGTAATAATTTTGAAAGGATAGGAATCTGAGCATATGAGCACGAGGCTGGTCCTTGCTTGCTCCCCGGATTCCTTTTAAAACCAAAAAATCTGGGCTTTCATTACTCAATTAAAACATAAGAATTTAGGGTCAGAACTATGTGTTACTTGTCTGATAAATTTAGAATATTTTAACTTGGATTCATTGGACTTTATTGCAACCCCGCAACCGGGTAACAACGCGTCCTCGTCATGACGCTGCGTCATTGCCGGAGTGTCGGGACATGAAACCAATGGACCATTAATCGTTGCTGTGCTTTTGAGGACCCCTTTTTGTTGTTTCACTTTTCGGTTTCTATTTGTGTGGATGGTTTTCGAAAATGGAAAGGCAGGCCCCTCCGCTTGGGCCAAGATTCCACCCGTGGACAATCAACTTACGACCAAATGCTAAAGGTTTGGTCATTCGAGTTCGACATATGTGGTTCTGTCCGGGGGACTTGTGCTGCATCTTTCATCTGTCGAATTTGATGGACAGAATTGCTTGGTGTGTTCACTTCACCAATATGGACATGGTTGATGGTTCCTTTTTTCACATATGGTACATGCCTTTTTGAACCCACCCTATTTACGATAAAATATGTTACCTAAAGTTCGATTATTCGTTCGATCCGGTAGGTCCGAAGTGTTTTTTAATTTGAATAAGATGAATTTTAATTTGGGTTAGCTCATAAATAGGTAATGTTTGATTTTTTATTTTTTGTTCGATTAGAGACTACATGACTTACATTGTCAGCATGAATGAACAGAGATATTAGGGGACAATTGTATTCTCTCTTGAAAATTTTAAATTCTATATAATTTTGTTAAGTATAAAAATTTATGCCCTTAACATAAAATATTGCGGATATCCCACCATCAGGCATCGTTTGATTCTTTTGTTAGCAATGGTGATGCTGGTGGACATCAATCATCCCAACCGTTGATTTGAAACGGATGTTTCTTCATCCAGTAATGATGAGCTGGGTTGCCTATTTTTGTCGCCTTCGTGGGGGAAGGGTTTATAATTAGGCTAAGCAAGCAAACCTAGTGAGAGATTAAGTTTAATGAGGTAGCAAAATTAGGAGTTTAGACCAACGAAATTGGTTTAAATTATAAATAATTAAATATTATTTAAGTAGGTTTTGAGTTCCAAATTTTATATATAAAGAATTTTTATCGAAAATTCATATATTAAAATTAAGTATGCAATATAGATTGATCTGAATAAAACTTTGTAAACAAAGACTTAAATTTCATTGCATGCATCTCTCATTATGATTAAAAGCAAATGTTCTGTTTAGGGGTCAAAGAATGCAATCATTTGAAGAAGATTGTAAATTTAAAAGTTTAGTAGTCAAAGATATTAGTGGGAACCATCGTATAATTGATTGACATCATCATTAAAATTACCAAGCATGCAAAACAACAAAGAATTAAAAGGATGCTTAGCAATTTAAATAAATTTCAAACTCAGAAAATAACACAAGGACGGGGCTACATTGACAATTTTTTATCTTTGCTTTTTCATGTTTTTTATTTTGAAAAAAATAAAATAATTATAAATTTGTCCTCCTTTAAAAATTTAAGTTTTACCTTTACCCCAAATTATGACTCTGTCTCTGACTAAACATAGCTGTACACAATACCAATAAGTGTTGAATGTTATGATAAAACACACGTTATATCAATAATAAGAGGGTTTATATCCGAATCTCAATGAAATAATAATAATAGCACTTCAACTATCTAGGTGTTTTATGGTATTAATCATTATCGCGGAGACAATACTCATCAATTTAAACCCATTGATATTAATTTGCATTATGATTAGGATCCTTCAAGTAATGCTACACCAACTCTTTGTAGGCAAAAAAGGTTGTCCTACGGTAGTGGGGGTGGAGCCCTCCTCCATAATAATTGAAGAAGGTTTTGTTTTGGTATCATGCCTAGCTAGGCTAACTAAGCTCGCAGATAGCTGGATTATTCTATCTACCTACCAACGTCACTTATGATTTTTCTTTGTTTGCCTCATTGAATTTGGTCGACTCAGTTTTTTTTTTTAAAATAGGCTAAAACAATTTTATACACAAATTTTTATAGTAAAAATTTCAGTATTGACTTTTATGTGTATATATAAATTTTTACGAATTTTGATATATATAAAAATATTTACCGATTTTGTAATTATTTCTCTTTTTTTTGAAAAATTAAAATCCACTAATTTTATTAAACGATGATATATCCGAAATTATAATAAAAGTTCACTGCTTAGTAAACAAAACACCTAAATTCAGACATAATCCTAGTAAACAAAATTAGCATCTCGAGATCAAAAGAGGACCATACAAGAAAAATGTAAGAACTTAACCCAAAGACTCGAAATAAAAGCAATGATACAAACATCACCAAAATCGACGATGATAGGTAAAACTATCAACAAACAACATAAAAATGCATATTACAATGAAGGTACATTGACAATAAGGTCATTACCACAACTCAATCGCGAATAAGAAACGATAGATGTAATCGCGTATCCAAATTCAGTTCGAGGGTCCGAGATAGGGAGATCAACAGCATAATGAAAAAAGCACCATCATGATCAGTCGTGGCGTCGTTAGATCTAACTCTAATAAAAAATCAAAAAGAAAAAAGAAAAAGCGTGCCAAAAGACAGAGAAAACGTACCAAAAGGTAGAGTAAAATCGTGCCACAAGAGCATAAATTTATTGAAAACTGAAAAACAAAACAAACGAAACAATAGATCTCAGCGGTCGGCGATCAATATTAAAATTGGTGTCGCCGCCGGTGTTTAAAAACAAGATGAACAAGAGTGAGCGGCTTTGTAGTTGAGAGAGAAAAGTTAGTGAGCTGGCTCAAAATAATTTATTAATTCTGTATGTAATTTTGTAAGCATTTATATATGTATATAAAAGTCGATACTGAAATTCTTACTATTTTTATAAAATTTTTTGTATAACCTCATTTTAACCTTATCTTAGGCTGTCTTACCCTAAAATCACCATGGTAGACTCATTCCCTCATGTGCCACAAAACTCAACATCACCGCAATTGTTCTATCCCCAAGGAAATTTGGACCCAACATCTTATCAATGGGACACACATAATGTATATAAACTTGCACACTATATTAATTGGGAGGATGAATGTTGTTGCTGTCTCTTTGTGCTTGTCTTTCATGGTGCTGCATATATAATTAATTAGGTTGGCCCACTTTCATAATGGTAGATGGCTTGTTTTTTTTAACTAATTATACCTAGAGGGGAGAGAAATATTAGGGGAAGGAAATATTATTGTTGAATCTTGAATTCGAGATTTAAAGAGACGGGATAGAGCATGTGAGCAGCTTTGATCAATCGGCCATCAACGCTTATTCGGTCGATAACTTGTTTGATTTCAAGTAAAATATTTTGTAAATAGAAAGCATTTATGCCTTTTATTTTCATTCCTCCTGTTTTCTTTATTGTATATACATAGATTGGATTATGTTTTAATCTTCCTAAATTATTTTGTTCGGATAATTTTTAAAGTTTTCAAATTTTTTAAAATTAAATATTTTTAGCTTAAATGTTCACGTTTACTATTATGGTTATTCTGTATTTTTTAAACATTCAATGTGTAATACTTATATTAGGTGTATTGGAAATAATACTACTACAAAACACAAATATTAATACATTAGATGTAATCGATGTACCGAACACCCCTGAATTAACACAGTTTTTCCAAAAAAAAAAATTAAGCAAATGTTATTGTTGTTGGGATAATTCAAAATGATTTGGTATTTAACTTATTATATTTTAAATAATTTACTAATTTTAATGTATACCATCTTATCATATATTTAAAATTAAAATTAAAACTAAAACTAATTTTCCAACCAAAAAAATCACGTGACTTAAACAAAGAGAATTTGTTATCAGCCAAAAAAATCAACCTAGTTGAGATACGAGAGACATCAAGTCAACAATCACATGCTTAAAAATCATAATGAAATCTAAAGGTTGAAATTTTTGTGGAAAAGCACTTATCCTTTCGCCAAGTGATAAGTGTTAATTAGCATTGATGTTCTAGACAGGTACGATAGAAGCGATTGTACAAAATTTTTAAAAGAGGCCCCAAAATAAAAAATTTAAATTAAATTAAATATTTGTAAAAATTATAAATTTATATATATAATTATGTGTGTATATATAACAATAATTTAAAACTTAAAACATGTAAAAAGAATAACATTTTTTAAGTGAAAATATTTGATTTTTAGATATTTATAAGTATTTTTTGCTAAAGAGGATAATCTAATAATATTTTTGTATTAAGATAACTTTTTAAAAAATAACTTATATCTCTTACTTATTATAAATTAAGGGCCCCGTTTTAATAAATTACACAGGGCCCTCAAAATATTTGAACCGCTGCTGGTAATTAGGTGTAATGGTACAATATATTATTTTTTAGAGAAAAAATTTAGATTTAAATATCAAAGATGAAATTATCAAAAATTAATTACTGTAAAAATTAACATTAAAAATATTGATTGTAAAAAATATAAAGTATGAATGACTAAATTAAATTTTATTGGATATAATATGATTGTAAGAAACAAACATAATGTGAAACAAATTATTTATCAAAGTTCATATAAACATGAATTTAACGAGTGGTTCTAGTAAAAATAAAGGATAATATTTATTATAAGAAACCAAGTTCGAACAGCTTTGTTTGTAAGATGTGTGTGCCTTGTCACAGTTAAGAAAAAAATATTACCATATAATTACATCATTATATTTGAAAGATATATAAACATAAAATAATTTACACATAGGTGACACAGGATGCAATTTTAAAAATACAATTATTTGATGCACTGTCAGTTAATTTTCTCTCCCCCACACAAAATGAGCTTTCTAAAGTTATATGTATTTTTTAGGGATCATAAACTCTAAATTTTAAACCATAAAATATATTTTTAAACTTTAAAACCTAATTACAAATACTAAAACTTTAATTTTAAACTTTAACTCTTAATCTTTAAACCATAAAAACTAAACGTTCGTAAAAACATTGTATATAGACACGTTGATATGTCCCTACAAGTCGCTATTTGGCTCTACAAATAGAAAAGTTCAACTATCAGGAGGAGAACAATATATCAACGCAACTCAAACTTAATTAAACTGAAATTTAAAATTTATAATTGATATCAAATTTTCATTTAACAATAATTTATGATTCGATTTCTAGATAATTTCGTTTATTTTTAGATAATATATTTCTAGAAATAATTTTGATATACAAAATGTGTAAATTGTAAATAAGTTTTTTAGTTTTAGAGGTTATGAGTTTAGTTTAGGTTTTAAAGTTTAAGTATTTAGGTTTTAGGGTTTAAAATTTAAGTTAACTGTTTAAAATTTAGGGTATAGTTTAGAACCCATAATTTAATTTTTTAGAGTTTATGGTTAAAGATTTAAAATTTTAGTTTTATAGTGTAAATATACAAGTTTATGTAAAGTAAATTTTATACATAATCTGTATAAAAAATGTACCCTATGTTTTCCTTATATATTAGAATGATTAAAATATGTCAAAGATTCCTACGCTATTTTGAAATTTAAATTTTAGTTCATATATTTATTTTTATAAATTTGAATCCCCATTGTTATTTTATAAGCAAATTTTGATAATTCGTTTAACTAATGTTCAATTTTATTGTTAATTCTTCACCTAACAGCTATGAAAAGACAAACAAATGTTTTAGTCCCCTATGTTATAGTTTTTTATATCAAATTAACCCTTAATTTTTAAAAACAAATAAAAGCATCACAAATTGAATAATACAAAATTTCAATCATACACATTTATAACATTATAAGGGTCAAATTGATAAAATGTAAATGTAGATAACTACAAAGGTTATTTTACATTTCTATAGTTGTCGGGTCAACATTTATCGATAAAATTGAAAAAGTGGAAATAGACCAAAATTTTCAAAACAAAAATAATACATACACTTAGTCTTACAAAAATAAAAGTATATGAACTAAATCCAAATTTCTTATTATTACAAATAACTTTTAACATATTTAAATATTTTAGAATCAATCACATAGTTGATGATTGAAAAATATTATTCTATTGTTTAATTTGAATTCGAGTTAGTCGTGAGTCAAAAATTTTGTAATTTTACGTACAATCACAAAACTTTTAAATATATGGTTATATTTTCCTCGCGTTTTTAATTTTTATGTTTCTTTGTACTTTTTACAACAATATTAAACATTTAGAGCATGTTTAATATTTTTTAAATTCAATTAATTGAAAATTAATAAATTAATATTATAATATTTTAAACATGCTCGATAATCTAAAATTAAAACTATTCTTTAGTATTTATATGGGAGAAGTAAGGACGAATGTAGAGCTTTATGTTAGAAGAGGTGGATCTATAAAATTTTATGAGGGCGAGCCTATAAAATTTTAGGAGGCGAAAATAATATTAAATAAAAAATACATAAAAAAAATTTAAAAAATTTATAAATTATATAAAAATTTAAAATTTTTAGAGAGGCGACTGTCCCTCCGACCCCGCCGTAAGTCCATCCGTGGGGAGAAGCGTAGAAAGGTAGAAGATGATGTTATGCAGATACAGACCTACTCATCACATTAACATAATGAAAAATATATTTCAACATATTTTATTTTTATTTATTTCAATTATATTGTGTTTCGGAATTTATATTTACCAAATAATTTAATAACGTCGAATATTTAATTTAA